>CAJNDV010031455.1:0-48343 GCA_905221635.1 Symbiodinium sp. CCMP2456 | reverse complement strand
TTTTCCGCAAATTTCGAGACCGAGACGTCGAGCTACCCGGATCTCCAAATTTTCCAAAAATTTGGAAGACTGGGCCTAGCCCGAGACCACCGAAGAGGCCCCGCACTCTTAAAGCTGCAGCCCGAGCTTCTAAATTTTCCGGAAATTTTGGGCCTCGGGTAGACCAAATCGGGCTTGCTCGCCGGGGTCCAGAAATTTCCCGAAAATTTTGGGGCTGGGGCGCTCCGAGGCGTGCTGCACCGCATAGGGCTGGTTTGACCGTAGCGTTTTATAGAGTAGAGATAGATTAAATATAAATAGAATTCAAATATAGAGAGATATATCCAAATTTTTAAAAATAGTTAAAGAAAGATATTCTATCTTGAAAATACTTAGTTATTGAAATTCGCGACACGAAAATTTTAGATAATTCATTTTTTCGAATGTATCCAAAAAATCCGAGCAATTCTATTATCGAACTAAAAAAAATCTTCTGTTATCTAATGAGAAATTAAAAGATGCTCTTTTTCGATTTAATCTCATAGAAAATCCTTCGTCCGTGAGAATATAATTTTCAAAATATTAAAAATCTAAAATGAAGAATAAGATATATTCTAATTAAAAAAGGTAATATATTGTAGTTCAATTTCTGACAATTTTGATCGAAGCTAAATATATTACATTAAATATTATATTAATTAATATCTTGTTGAATTAGTTTAATTTTAGATTAATGAAATGGAACTTGTTGAGATGTTCTGTCCTTATTTTCTTGATCAATCGAGCTGTACATATTGCAGATGGCTTCCGCAGTCATGCAGTTGCCTTCGGCCTTTTGGCATCCTTCGCCCCGCCACGTTTCGGCGGTTGGAACCTTGGGAAGACAGAAAATTGAGCCTGAGCCGCAGCCCCAATGAGTGAGCAACAAATCGGGCGTTGTAGGAAGAAGTACAGGTTAATTGAGCACCAAGGATCGATACGGGAAAAAGAAGACAGCACTCCAAACCGCGGGTTGGCAGGCAGTTTCAGCAGGGACAAACGAACACTGCGATAACCACCGCTACATGCTTTGCTTGCATGACAACGTAATGTCGCGTGTTCTCTGACATCTTTCCCTCTCAGTGCTTGCTCGGCTGACACGAGTACGCCCGCAAGGACACACCGTTTGGGATGTGAACCCTCAAGCGCCCGTGCTGAGCTCATCTATCGAGATTTTTGGATCCAGTGCTCGTGTGCTGAAAATCCGCATTCGTAGAATTGTTGTGAAGTGGCCCGACACATCGACGCGGGCTACAGCATCTCACGCAGAAACCCGCAAACAGTTCCCCCGGGCTTTTGACGAATTGCGACACAGTTGTTTACCGCGAGGGTTGATGTCTTCTGCGTCTCCTGGTAGCATCGCGGCATCATGTACTTAGGAGCCTCGGATCTCGGTTCCGGCTAAACCAATGCTGAAATTCGCGAAGGGCTTGTCGCGCTCCGTGCACCAACGCGGCATGCAGCCTGATGCGAATTCTGACGATACGGCCTTATGCCACGAGTAAGGATGCCCCGAGCTCTCGGGCAGACAAGCATGCGGCGTGTGCCATGCTCAACGAAATCAGAAACCACCGCTTCAAAACTACGATCTTGCCAAAGCAGCCATCGTTGCAAGCTGGTGGCAACCAAGTACAAGACCAGAACAAAGCAGAAGTAACTTTCCCCTGAAACGCCATCGCTCTGAACGCCAAAGAGACTACAGAAGAGGAGCGAAGAGATGTTGGGAGAACCTCTTGCTTCGCTAGGAACAAACGTTTTTGGAGGTACAGGACAAGTCAGCTTTGCAGTGAAGCTAGAGAAGCTTACAGCTTGAGGCACATGAAGCCTCATCTGCCTCTCCTTCAACCAAACTCGCAAATCATTGGTGGAACGTGCCCAAGTGCCGAGCTCGCGTTTCAACGTCTTACCATCTTCTGCCTGAGGTAGGCCAATGCACTGATGTTACTACACATGATAAATAATCGAATGGGAGCAGCGCCATCCATACGGAAGAGGAGAAGGCTTGCCTTCGCACAACTCGAATTCTTGACTGCCTAGCAGTGGTACAGCTGACAGGCCTCAGCTTTGGATGCGCGTCGAATAGCTGCTGAAGTGATTCGCCCGCCTTGCGATCTGCTCCCAGACTAGAGCTTCAGCAGGCCTGGCACTATCTGTGTTTGCCGAGCCTCGACGGGCGCTGCATACTTCAGCACCCGTGTGCTGACTTCGAAGAGGAGCATGACCTGCCGCTGAGCCGGCCAAGCAGAAAGACTACACCCACAAGACCGACTGAGAACCAAAACGGTACGACGACAGGACCCTTCCTTTTTGGATGGTATGAAGCGCCTCTCGCGCCGGGTCTGTCGCATTCGCCAGAGCAGGGCTGTACGACGCCGGGGACGGCATCGACGTCTGCGCCGGCCATGTCCCTACACACACAAGTGTGTTTCACGACAAGGCCTACACCGACTGAGAACCAAAACGGTACGACGACAGGACCCTTCCTTTTTGGACGGTATGAAGCGCCTCTCGCGCCGGGTCTGTCGCGTTCGGCAGAGCAGGGCTGTACGGCGCCGGGGACGCATTCCGCATCCTGCACGGCGCTCCCCACTCCCACACTGCGCCGGCAGCCCTAAGCCCCTCAGATCGCCAACTCCAACAACTGGCCGGCGGCGAACGTCGACTGCGAAGTGCAAGTTTTGGGCCGCCTTCGCCAGCACCTCGAGGATGGCCGGCATGGATGTGTGCACCTGGGTCCAACCCATCGTGTGCGCCATCGCCAGGTCGCCTCTGGAGACCGTGTCGGAGACGTTGGCCTTCGACGGCACTCGACGAATGTCGGGTAGCCAGTCGGCCGACGCCGCAGTGGACCAGAAGGCCGCGAGGACGCCGTGCACCGTGGGGTCTTTCCCGTACCCCTTGGTGAGCGCCCACTGACCAGCGACGTTGTCGATGAACGCCAGCCATCTCTGCGGAAGCCTCCGCGCCAGCGTCACCAGCGCCAGGATCTGCGCCAGGATCTCCAGGACGTAGATGAACGCCTTGTGTGCCGCGAACAGTTCCAGGAAGTAGGCCGGGCGGCGCCGCAGTCGTAGAAGACGTGGTCGCCGATCCTGACGACGTAGCCCCAGCCGTTCATCCCCTTGGTGCCCGGCCAGATGTTCAACTCCGCCGGAATGCGGCCGGCCTTGTTCCTGGTCTCGCCGGGCTGATAGAAGGCGTCCGCATAGATGATGGCCGCCGGGGCGCCGTCATCGATGACGGGGATAACCTTCGGCTGCATCGTCGCCAGCAGGGCCCTGAGCGACGTCAGGGCCGCCCGCAAGCCAGCCGACAGTCTAGTGTCAGAGGCCGCGGCCGCGTCGTGTGCCCGAGCGTAGACCGGCTGGAGCGCCGCTTTGCCCACAGCGCCGAAGGTCGACTGGGTCACAAAGTTGACCTTGCCAGCCAGCCGGCTCGCCACATCGGGCGCGAGGTCGTCGTAGTCCAGTGCCCGGCCGATCGCCGCCACGATCTTCTTGATCCTCGCGGGGTTGGCTGGAGGACCACCCCGTCGCGACGGATCGACACCAGCACGCCCTGGATGATGTGCTCCTTGGCCGGCTTTTGCGCCTTCGACGGCTTGGTCTGAAGGCCGAGCTGCGCCAGGAACTCGGCCATGCCCTCAAAGGCGCCGTCGGCCAGCTCGTCGATGTCGACGCCGTTAAAGTCGTCGACGAAGTGGCCGGAGAAGACCCAGAGGAGCGCCCTCTTCAGCGCTTCCAGACCGACGCCGCCGCGCCAAAGCACATCGCCATGTGGAACCACATGGTGACTCCCTCCGGCGCCGGCAGAAAGGTGCCAGGCGCCCACACCAGCCCACAACCCAGACTTCGCCGGCCAAGCGCTCTGGGACGCGCATGCCTCTGATGCCCGCCGGCAGGGAGCGGAGGAAGTAGAACGACGCCGCATCGGACGCCGGCATCATCCCTCCCTCGCCGGTCGCCGCGGCCTGCTCCAGGTGCTGCAGCTGGAGGATGTTCGCCACCGCCAGCGCCTGCAAGTTCGGATCGAGGATGGCCTCGTCCGTGCTGGCGCCGGGCTGCTCCTTGGCATGAACGTGCCGCCGCCAGTCAGCGCTGCAGAGGGCACGCCGGTCTTCCATAATGCGCCGGTACTCGGCATCCGCCGCGTCGACCTCGTGCGGGGGGGCGTCCCGCCGGGGCATTGGGCGGCAAGATCGGGAAGCCCTCGCCGGTCACCGGATCGGCATTCGGATAGCGGACCCGCGCCGGTGCCGGCTGCACCGGTGGGAAGTTCGCCGGCGGCTGGCGGGGCCGGTCCTGGGAGCCGGATGTTGACGAGTTCCGCCGCTCAGCCGCCGCACGTTCACCTTCTCGAATCTCGCCGGCGATCTGTGCCTGCAAGTCGGCCATGCGTTGATCCGCAGCACGCCGGTCGGCATCCGACAGGTAGCCAAACAGCCCGCCGGAGGAAGCCGGCTGGGACCTCGCCGGCGGCTGCCTCTGCTGGGGGCGACTTGCCCAAAGATCCACTCGGCACGCCGGCACAGGCGCCGACATCACCAGTCATCTCGCCGGCCACCGGTGGCTCCGGTGCCGGCTGGGCCGTGCTGGTAGTCCCCGACGATGTCCTGGCCTGTGTCGGGGGTGCCGCCAGGACCGGTGGCTGCTTGGCCGGCGGCGCCCGCACCTGCGCGCCGGCTTTGGCTTTGGCGTCGGCGATGGCCGCCCCGGCGCCGTCGATAGCCACCTGTAGTGTGCGCCGCTCAAGTGGGGTCCACCCGCCGAAGTGGATCCCCACGTCCACGCCGCCAGCGACGGCCGCGCGAAGCACGGCGACGGCCGACGCAACCTCTGCCTGGGAGTAGGCCGACATGGCAACGACGAGGCGGCTAGAAGAAATCCTTAAAAGTCGGGGCGCGACGACGAGCCAGCAGACAGCTGCAGCATCGACGTCTGCGCCGGCCATGTCCCTACACACACAAGTGTGTTTCACAACAAGTTTGTCGGTCGCAGACAAAACCATCTCCGACTGGTCTACTGTACTACACTGCACAGGGTTTCGGCGCATTGTCTTTGGGAGCCAGCTTTGTGAACAACTCACTTTCTGCCAACTTGTGCAGGCTCAAGGCGACTACGTGACATCGTGCAACATGGCGAAGACTGATGCTGCGGTGAACGCCACAGGCTTCCGTCCCAGAGCCTGGTCAGCATCCTCTTCATCTGACATAGATCGGGATAAAGAGGTTTGATGATTCTCGACATCTGTCCCGGCTAGAGGATGTCGTTCCTCGAGAGACTCAGAGTCGTCTCCTCGTGTGAGACTGCATGCCTCCCAAGATCAGTTTCTGCTCACCCCAAGCACAGCCTCTGCTAGTTCATTTGCTTGTGAACCTGGTGTGTTCTACGAGGATGGCACCGGAGGCCATAAGCTTGCCAAAACGCCCGTCTTTCTAAGTCGTGGTGCCTCTCTTTCGTGCGCGCTCCGGAAGCAGCAGCAGCAGCAGTAAGCCATGTGAATCCAGGGTGGTGCGCGTCCACGAGAGCCAAACACATTCTTCCCTCAAGCAGCAGCTCTGGTTAACGAAGTATCTCAGTCCCAGGAGTTGAGCAGGGAACTTTGCATCCGCAACCATGGAAGAACGGTCGTTCTGCTCCGACAAGATCCGGACTCCAGCCACTCACTCAGTTCACTTAATCGGTAGCTGCAAGCACGAGCCTGCCGCCGCAAAGGTGGCGGAACCTCCAGCACACCCTTGGCCTTGGCTGAAATGCTCTTGTTCTCGAAGCTTCCTGGGAACACCAGCACACCGGCTGCGAGCGTCTTCAAGGCCCGGGCATTCAGAACTGTCCCACGCACAGGTGGTCGGCTGAAGGAAAGCGCCTGTCCAACCATGTATACACATGCCGTCACATGACGGTTGGACTTTCTCTTCTAGAACGAAAACGGCTGCCCATTTTGCACTCCTTTCAGTCTCCGGCCGTCTTTGCCCTCACCGACAACAGCGCCCGAAGAATTGAAAACTTCGGACGCATGTCAGTGTAAGAACAAGCCTGCAAGAATCTGGACAAGAGGATTCAGACCGCTATTAGTTCCGTGGCCCAGTAGCGCATACTACCGCGGCAACTGAAGCACCTGCAACACATCCAGCAGACTGCTAACAAGTACAAGTACAAGTATATATCTGTTCTCGAAATCTTTGGGTCGGTGCTGCCATTGTTCAATCAATCTGCTGAGACAATGCTTGGTCAACAGTGCCCTAGGCTGGCACTTCACTTTCAAAATATGGATTTGTCTATCCAGCGCCGCATTAGCGGATCGCACTCGACATGAACCCTTGGAGGGCAGTGATTGACGTTGGCTAAAGATATTCTGTTAGGCAGCATCAGAAGCGGCTTCAAGGCTATTTTGCGCCTAAGCCACGCGAAGGCAAAGACATATAGTAAGAACCAAGCTGGTGCAATTCGCAAATATGTAGACATGTAATGCACGCGGTACGATTCTGCGGATCTGCCTCCTTCCGCAGATACTGCACGTTCGAAAGAGCTGAAACCGACAGGTTCGATTCTGCTGCCAATGCTTTGGCTCAGACCTAAATTATTCTGCATTTGTGCCCATCAGCCATGACCTGGGTCGCTAGCAAGGCTCTCTCAGGCATGTGGGGGTTTAAGTTTCTGTTAAAGGTGGCATAATCATATAGAATCGTATTCAATGGTCCTGGCCCGACAGGATGTGAACGAAGACCAATTAAAACTGGGTGTCGTGACTCCGAGGGTTGCAAAACAACTTCCTCTTGCGGCGGAGCACTTCACAAAAGCCTGAAGCCGACCTCCTGGGCTTCCACACGTCTCAACGGCTTGAAGCTGGAGGTTTGGCTGGCATGACTACTCTGGCCGTCAGGAGAGCCGGCATGGGAGCTGGCGAGGCAACCCAGCACGCTGGACAAGACCAAGCATGTCCTCGGAAGCAGTAGCAACTTGAGAATCGACATCCTGCAGCCAACCTCATCCTGGCGGCGCATGCTCGGCGACCAAAAACGGCAGGGCAACAAGACGGCTCAACAAACTGCGTGCAAGCCAGCCGCTAACCATCGTATGCCCAACCTGAACAGTTGAACGGGAACGGAATTGTCCCGAGTCCTGCCTCCATCTCACATGCAATCAAGGCACACTTGTACAGGGTACCCGCGCTCGGACCGTTTTTCTTGCTCTTCTTTTTCTTCGGTGCCTGTGCTTGCGCCAAAACTAGCACTGGCTCACAGTGCCCGCCTGCATACAACCGCCACGATTTCGGATCAGTTGCCTTTTTTCCTTTTCCTGTGGAGGGAGGCGGCACGGCCGCCAGGTCCCTCACATTGTCATGGCACATGATTACCTTGGCATCGAGTTGCCCTCAGTAAGGCGAGGCCGTGACTTGACCTGTGATTTAGCCAAGCAGCTGAGAAGTCGGTCTGCGCACTGCTTCGTACTTCCGCATTCACGATTTTGCAACCACGGCTCCGGGCAAAGACGGTCCTTGAGACTTTCCGCCATAGCTTGAAGCAGATTGTGGAATGTGAAGCACCGGCCTTTGCCGCGACAGGTCGCGTCCAAGCGTCAAGCATCGCAAGAACATCGGATCGTGGATGTCGCACTCTTTGCGCTCTTGGAAGTGCAGCTTCACCTTGGAAAGTCTTGCATTCGCCTGGAACTTCGCTTGAGGCACGATTCCAATGTTGCTCGAACACAGGTTCAATTGAGCTTGGCAAGCCTTGGGCTGGCAAGTAGGCGTTAACGTCTTCCCCAAGAGTTCCTTGGTCTGCCACCACAGCGCCAGCGAAAACTCTGAAAGGCAGCTGTGTCTGAGTTGGCCAATGAAAATCAAGACATGTGGCTTTCCAGGCCGGCATCTCCAGCGACAGTGTGACCAAGAAACCCAGCTGCTGCTCAATTATGCTAAGGCGAGCCACAACAATTCCGTATCGTGCGGTGCTCTCCAAGTGTCTACAAACCAATGTTCCGCGACTTGCTGTCGTGCTGTTCTGAGCCGGTACTCGACAGAAGCTGAACTTTAAACTTTCTCTCTGAAACTCATGCTTGGACAAAGGAGCTGCAATTTCTTTGCGACTCGACCCGGCCTCAAAGCAGGCTTGCACTTCTGCTGCCATGTCTGGTGCCCGAAGCCGCACCAATGCAAGGGCCTGAAAGAAAAATCGTCGTGCTTAAATTGTGGCTTAAGGCTGGGCAATACTGGGCCAAGCGCCAACTGTCGCCGATAAGGGGTTGCATATTCGGGGCCTGCGCGACATGCTGTGCAATCTCCTGCCTCCCTCACCTACAAACACAAAATCATGTCTGAAGTACCGGTGCGCGAGTTGCAGATCTGCATGGCCTGGCGCACATTGCACACGTCAACATGATGCAAAGTTCAACCAGGAAGTGAGCTCTTTGATGGACTGAGCATGGCCCAAAATCTGGCCGCTAGCGCTGGCATACTTACAACCTCCTCTAGCGTGTTTGCAAACCCGGCTTCCGGTGCACAGACTCGCTTCGCAGGCCTCCCAAACTTGGACATGTCGGCCAAGGCTGTCCAGTGAGATGCCGCATGCGTCGGCCACATCTTAGCTTGCGTCATGGAAGTGAGTGTAAAAAAGAAGGACGTCTCGCGAGTTACTTTCGCAGACACGCAGGAAAAGAGCGGGCATCTCCCGTCCAGGTACGTCCGAACTTGGGCAGCAACGCATGTCCAAGGCATTCAATGACGGTGCTTCCGCCGCCATCGCCTGGGCTGCCATACGCTCTCACAAAGTCTGTCTTTCAAGCAGAAGATCTCGAAGATGCTTCTCGCAGAGGCTTTGGGTAATGCAGCATCGACTTCGAAATTTTTCGCACTCGAAGAATCATCCGATTGATGTGTGTGGTGTATCTGTCGTACGAGGGCTCTAGAGCCTTGCTTTCTCAACTTCCATCTGCAACGATGATAGCGCATGAACGGCAAATGCTCCGTCCCACCGCTCTGACTGAGGTCCGTGCGATAGAAGCATTGAGCGGGCTGAGACCCGCTTCGCGCATGGCGTTGCTCACCTCGGAGAACAAGGATCAATCCATGAACGTTCCATCCTGATGAGTAGCACGGTGCAAGAACATGCAACAAGGCTGAAACGCACATGCCATCGCAGGCGGTGGTGAACTCGGCTACAGGATCTCCCTCGGCCTAGCAGAGCCAGAGAAGTGGCCTGCTAAACCGCACTGCAGCAGGACATCATCGTTGCTGCGTGCTTTAACCGCGAACCTCGAACCGCGCCGCGGCCTCAGATGTGCGAAAGCACAAGTGATCCAGGATTCGGATAGTTTCATGACGTGGCAAGTACTCAAGAGGATGGGCAAGTGGCGATCGCCGATACCATGAGCTCCCCGAGAAGCTCAACTCCGTCATGCTTCTGCCCCTGTGTCGAAGCACTGCTGATTTTGTGGCAGTTCACACACGATCTGGTCGCTATTTCTCTCAGGAGCATGGGTTTTCTCGCCGGGACTCTAAGACAAGGTAAGCGCGCCTGCGAGTCCCATAAGCTCTGGTTGTGCAAATGACACCGAAGACTCTGCCAGTGCTGAGTGCACTCTTGCATAATACACTTCTGAACACACCCAAGCACTCGCACTCAACCACTATGATTTGTTTGCATCTCCATGGAGCAGTCGTGACTTTTCAACGCTGGTGATAAACTTTGGGAGACCACATTGCCTTGACTGCCTTGCGCACTCAGCGTAGACAATCAGCGGACAAGCAAAGCACATCCCGCAGCTGCTTTAACTTATACACTGAGTTGCAGTGGAAAGAACACATCTACCACGCCGCCTCGCACGGTTGAACTGCATCAGCCAGCGTGCGAAAGCAGTCTCGATCGAAAGAGTGAACCTCCAGATCGCGTTGAATTGACTGGCGGAGTGCTTAGAAGGAAGAGACAGAGAGAGTTTTGCGGCCAGTGAAGACGCCTCGGAAAGACTGACATGTGGCTGAGCCAGATGCTTTCTTACAATGAGACGATTAGTTTCTGCCGGCAGTGTGTTTGCAAGCATACAGAGACGCGAAGCGCAGCCCGTCTCCGCCTGCCTGCGAAAGCATCCGAGGCTTTGCTTTGTCGTCCTGCCCACGCCATCTTTCATGTGGTGTGCTCGGCTTCGAAACAAGAAACAAATCGAAAGCTCGTGCGGAATCTGTTGAACAGCCCCTTCTCGCAAGTTCATTGGTCCCGGCGCCTGCCCACCCAGAAGGGCGGAGGCCAGACGCGAGCAGCCCTGCAGTCTCCCAAATGCGTTCACAGATTCGCTCAAGATCACAAGAGGTCTTCTCGGCACTCTGTAAGATTTCGAAGCTTTACGGTCTGAGCAGTGACACGGTTGAAGGCGCCTCGCCAGGTCCAAAGGTATAGCTGAAGGCCAGCTCGAAGAATTCGAAGCAGGCTTTGAAACCATACCCTGCAGGACCGGTTGCTGCGCCAAGCCGGACTCTGTCGCCCACGCACCTCCAATCTTCTGATACTCGGTGAATTTTCGGCTTCCAGCCTCAAGTACTCCGTCCCACCCGTACAAAAGAACAACCTCGGCGATCTTGCAATGAATTCATCTCTCCCCCCGTGGAATGTATGGGCCCATGGGCCACTGCCACTTTGCCGTGCCATTCGTGGCCCGAATTGAGACTGGCTGTTGGATGCCCTCGTTTTCTGTCAGACCGCACTTTGACAACACACGCACGAAGCGAATTTGTGCATTTAGGGACGCTGGCAGAGCTGCAGGGATGGTTTCAGGCACCCGTGCTGAGGCCCTCGCCACCTTCGTTCTCAGTGGCCTTGGCAATAGGCAACTGCGAGATCACGTGCGCATCGTGTTTATCTGCGAGACAACACAAGACCTCCACCAGAAGCAGGTCTATATACGATGCTTGAAGAGAACCAAGGATTGCATGAAAGGAGGAATGCACGAGTGACCATTTTTAGGCTTTGAACAATCACGCCTGCATCAGGAACTTGTGCACGTTCTCAATTGCGCACCTATTTCTGTGCTTCCTACGTTTCATTCACCTTGTCAAGCAGTTGGCCATACGCCGAATGCGAAGGGTCATTGCATTGTCTTTGCCTCTGCCGGTATCTTGCCCCTGCTGCTTGAACATCAGAGACAGAACACCCCATTCAGACGAACTCCTGGGATCAGCGTGTTGACCGTCCACAGCTCAGAAAAGGCTGACAGCCTGCGTGCATTGGAAACGTCATCCGTGCCATCGACCAGGATTCACTGCAGACCGTGCCAGCCACGACGTTGTGCTCGCCGGCTGTTGGATGAGCCTCTTGTCCTGAACCTCACCAGTGGTACTTGTCCGGTTGCCCTGATTCTTGGGCCTTTTCGTCGGCCACTTTGCAGGTCGCTGTGAAGCTAGTAGGAAGCGGAAGCATCCCGAACTGCGTTTGATGGCAACTTCACAGCATTCCACTCCGAGATGGTCGAGCTGATCCCATCCCTACCATTGCCACCCTCCGGCATCTCTCTCAATGACTTCGACGCCAGCGCGATGCATCTGCACGATGGCCAAGTCTACTGCCGACTTGCCTTGACAGAACTCGCGGCCGTATATTCTCACCAATACCGGATCACGATCCGCTGTCTTCTCAAAGTTGTCGCTCCGTGCTCCACATAAGTTCAAGTCCACAACAACTCGGATCTTCCCAGCAAGGCCTTGTTCTGCGAGCTGGCTGGCAATTTCCGTAGAACTGACGCGGACACAAGACGTTGTGGTGCAGCCTCCAATGACCAAAACGTTGACACCACACCTCATGGAGAGTGACATTGATGAGGTTCAGACTTCCCGCTCGTGAGCAAAAGCATTTGCACAAAAAGATCACAGTCCGTTCTCGATTGAACTAGCGCAAAGCACGGAACCTTTTTGACACTAGCCGCTGAAATTAACGAAACGACTGTGTCTACATTACATGTCGACGACGATGTCTCGATCAAACAACCGCTTCCTGGTTCTTTCTGTTTGCCTAGTGGCACGCTGTTTTTTGCTTTATCGCCTCCTGTGTCCATTCGGATTCTTAAAACTGCAATGCAATGCCTCGGTGGGAAAGCCTGTGAACCAGCAAATAAACTTGAAGGACGCTCGAGTGCATAGCTACAGGAGCGCACAGGCAATGGAATGCGCGAGGCGGGGGCCGCGGACGATAAAGGGTACAACCCACCTGGACTCACCTGGAAGACTACAAAGCGGACCGCCCAGCCACAGCCTTCCCGTTCTGTGTGCACACTGATTTCAAGCTGCATCCAAGACTGTAGTGCCATGTAGTGCTGCTTCCGCAGCATTCCTTCCGTTCATCCTCTGAGACTCGTACCAGCCCGGGGTTGGCAGGCTGTACGCTGGGGTGAGCAAGGCGGGAAGGGAGCAATTGTCGGCTCTGTCCGGGTTCAAGCGGGTGCCTACAAGTGCTCGGTGGTGGTATGTTGCGCGATTCTGTGACTAACCACTTGACAAAAGCACATGCTAAATACTGACCAGCCTCTTGTTGACCCTGCTGATGTCAAACAAAAGCTGTCAAAACTGGTCGTGTTCCCGTTCAAGAATTGGCCCAAAAAGGAGCTGTTCACACCGGGTTTCTTGAGGCTAGGACTGCACAACAGCAGCTGAAACAGACTAAAACGGGTTAGTGCACGCTGTCAACTGAGCGCTCTTGCACTAAAGCTGATTCCCGTTTCGACGGTTCTCTGTGTGTGTGTGTCGTTCGTTAGTGACTCTTCCGAGAGAATGGTCGAGACAAACCTGGCCGATGCAAAAGCGATTGAAAAGTCAAGCAACAACAGATCGCGGTTGAAAGGCCGCTAGGTCTGCGTGGTACATGAGGAGGAGACACGTTCCCGTCTCTCTCAGTTCTCAATCAGAATGCTGAATTTTGCGTGCAAACCTTGACATCTCTATCCGACCCAAGCATTAGGTCGATGCAAGCTTCAATCAAGCAACCTTACTTGCTGCTGCAGCCATCGGAAGAAGGCTGGGTTGTAGGTGACATCCATGGTCGGCTTGTGAATGCAAGGGACCTTCCTCAGAAAAGGTTCCACCACGTCAACGTAGGGCTCGTCGTGCGGCATACTATCATAGCACTTGGTACAAAGTATCGGAGTGTCAGGGGGCACCTTCCCCGACTCCAACAGCCGTGCTGTCTCGACACACGCTCTCTCAATGTCGGCGACCTGCATCTTACCACCAAAATGTGACGCCCAGCTGCCCACGGTGAAGGCCTCACACCACTGCAAGCTTTCGGGGCGGCTGCCACCAACATCAGGAAAAGACTTCTTGCCTTCTGCAGATCAATGAGCAGCAAGGCAGCTTTGGGTGTGGGCACCGGCGCTTCCTCGCAGATGGCATATGCTTATTTCGACGTGCCCAGCGCTTCGAAACGTCCGCAAAGACCGAACCCGGCCTCGGCGGCTGCCATGCCGTGACTCGTCCGGGCAAGTATCCCAGGCTTTGGATACGGCCCGCAGGAGCCAAAGCCAGGACCTCGGCCAAGCAAGGAGACGGCGCCAGGAAAGGCTGCTTCCATGCTTTGGCATGACATCAGATCCGAGGTGCTGAGGATGCCCAGGGCCAGGATGCAGGCTCTGCGGCAAAAATTGCGGTAAACGCGGTAGTCTCCTGAAAGAAACATGTGAAGAAGCGCGCCTGAGCCAAACAGCTGCTCGTTCGCCGTTCCAGCGCATGCATACGATGTCGAACAGGTAACCGTGCATGCGTGTGCTCGTGGCCAGCAGCAAAGTCTACATGAGCTGACACTTGAAAGCCTGACAAAGCGTGCGAGGTCCCCGCTCAAGCGCGAAGGGTGCAGCCTGCATAGGATTCACTGCAAATCGGGTGCTTGAGACGTAACCTTCAGCGGAAAGGCTGAGCCTTCCAGAACGCCGGATGCCTGAGAAAATGGGTCTAAAAACCATCCAGCTGCTTGTCACACATGCCCTGAGGCTGCAGCAGCTTAAATTTGAACTTCGCAGCGAAGCGCAAAGCCCGGCAAATTCGCAAAGGGTCATCTATCAGAACCTTCCAGGTACGCTCTCCGCCGTTGCTGCACCTGCCAGCTCACCTCGCACCTTGCTCCACCACAAGACCTGTACCTCGGCGCACGAGGGAAGTCTGAAGCGGTGGATGGAACTGCTCGGCCCATGGCTCATGCCCTGTTAAAGGAATGCGAAGCCCGCGGCAGCTTCGTCAGGTGGCAAGTCGTGAATCCCCAGGCTCTTGGCCTTGGACGAACGGAGCTCGCACTGAGCCCCCTGTGAGCCCACGGTGAGCCCATTGCCATGTCAAAGGTCGGTTCTTTTTCTTATCTTTTAAGTGACACCGCGCTCCCTTTGCACAGGCGTGCCACTACCAGCCTCGCTGGCTCACAGGAGCTAGCCATCGGCACACGTCGCTCTGCTGGATCGGGCACTGGGCACTACCGGAGCTCAGGCTCCTAGCGCCCATCTTCCAGAGGGTAGGCAGGAAGTGGTCGGGAATGTGTGCTTTCGTCAAGCCACACCACTGTGACCCATTCAAGTCTGACTCAGAACACGAAGATAGATGACATCGCCCAAAGCTTTTGCAATGCCGACTGCGAAAAAGATACCGACGGCACCTGCAGGGCAATCTTTCACTCGGACCAAGGGCTTCAGCTTGCAAGTATGTCAGAGTTGAATGAAGCTCAAAGGCCACCACAAGTCTTAGCAAAATACGTCAAGCAGATCTGAGTCTGAGCCGCGCCAACAACATACGAAAAAGAAATAAGGCTTCTGCCTGCAGTCAGCCGCGCAACTTGTCCATTCTGAACAAGTACATCAATCACGTCAGCAGCTACGCACACGGCCGAGATATTGTTCTCCAAGTTCCTCATGGTCAGAGTCAAAGAAGGTGGGCTGAAAAGATGCCATCATGTGCTGCACCATCAGCGATCGTCAGAGCAAGACGGGCGCCTGGGGTCGATCGTTAGCACACCCGGGTTCTTCTGGATAACTTGCGCTGCCCTGGCACGTTCGCATATTTCGCAGGAGAAGCTGCTGCAAGAAGGTTGGAACTGGCCAAGGCAGCGGGGTGCTGCTGATGACACGGACTCACCAGCAGCGTAGTCCCCATTGAGGGATGTAGTACAGAACTGAGACAGAGGATGGAAGACAGAGAATGGACTTGATACGCAGCGGCACTGCGGCTCTTAACACTGAAGCAGCTTCGATGTCACATTTCGCAGATGTTTAAGCTTGGGGGAATGTTGCACTCGCGACTCAAGGCACCCCGCTCTTCTGCAAACATGACAGAAGCCTCTCTTTGCCCAACAGTCTCTGCAGGACTTCTCCGGCTCGTTGAATCTGACCCTCCGGCACTGCTGAGGGAACGCTCCAGTAGCAACAAGCGCAATGGTTTGCCTCACCGAAGTAAAGGATTGCGATGTTGCGGCGCATCGCAGCCAAAGCAGGCTCTTCACCTTCAATACAGCGGCTTCATACTTCCTTCGCACGAAAAGCTGTGGCATTGAGAATTCCGTGTCTGGCTTCGCTCTACTCCGTGAGTCCCGTTCCTGCCTCCAGTAGCCGCCGTCAAAGCGCGGAAACGACGTCGAAGGGCTATGTCAGTTTGTGGACCAACATCGATGCTGCGCCACTTTGGCAATATCTCGTCAGGGGAAAGCAGGAGAACTCACGCACACAAGCACACTCTCTGAATCCGGCTACACCACAGCTTATAAAGTCTAGGACGGGCACTTCTGACAAAACGTCTCGTGCTCGGAGTTCCCCATCCGACCACGGCAGCAATTCCGAGAGCCATTGCCCTGACAAGCTTCCGGCGCCGTGTCAGAAAGCCGGGCTGTGAGACTTCAGGCGCCTACGTCGAAGGTTTCCTCCTTCCTCGTCACCAGGGCATAATCCTCCGCAGGAGACTAGCGGCGATCACAGGGCACATGAGCCATGGGGAGCCAATCACAATTCCAGCTTCGGTCCTGCGCAAAGTAGTTGTACACAATTTCCTGACACGAAACCGCGCGCTTCCGCCTGTGCTCCCACGTTCCGAAGTCACTCCTGCTTGTCACTGCTTCGTCGTGCCACAGGGCGAGAAGATCTGGATCTCACCGGATGCCAAGCGCAGAAGCAAAAGGCCTCACTCGCAGCACAGCCGGGCATGAATATCTTCAAAGGTCTTCAACAGGAAGTATGAGGACCACACGCAACCGAAAAGCAGCAGGAGCATGGAAGTTCGCGCTTTGGCAAGAGCCGCCATGGCAAGGAAGCAGTTGGATTTGTCAGTATCAGCTTGCAGAGGTTGATGCCGTCGCCAGTTTTTTGAGCTGTCGACGTTGCACATCTGATTCGTCTGAAGATTCTAAACCCGGGTATCTGGTAAAACCAGCTGGGAAAGACATGTGAGGGCTTTGCACCCGTTTGTTCCCGAACAGAGAAGCTGTCAAGCCAGCAATGTCAGCAGCTTTAATTTTCGTTAGACTGCAGGTGTAACACGCAAACTCATCTTTGCTCCGAACCAGTAAACTACCGAAGCATGTACATGCACAGATAGACGATCGGAGGAAGAGGACGGGCTCACGGAGCATTCGGTGACGCACGGTGATGGAGCACCACCAACAGGGCTTGAAAACACGAGGCTGCGGTCCTTTTGCGTGCCACGGCCGCACGAGTGGACAGTTCTTTGAAACGAAGAGAAGCGTGAGAAGCCCACCGGAATCCGGACAAGAGCAGGACTGACTGCAGGCATCCTGGGGTCTGCACGAGCTCCTTCTCTTCCGGCGTCCTTGGCGCATTCGGTAAAAGCTGCTTGCAGATTTCAGATCTGAGCTCTGACCTCAGCACCACCTCCTCCACCTCGCCAGGCTTCCTGTCCACTGGGCCTCGATGTCACCAGGCCGCGGCATTTCAGACAAATCCTCCCGGTGACCGAGGTGGCGGCATGGAGATCTCAGGACTCCGCGCTCGATGTCGGTGACCTGTCACTAAAACATGCTGCAGAAGCATCGGACATGGCTGCAGCATACCGGTAAGATCGGAGAGTGAGACCCTGGCTCCACCATAGAAGTCAAAGAGCTCATAGCGCAGAGCCTGTGTCACAACAGCAAAACAGATCCTGCCACGCAATCCGCACGAAATCAAGACGAGAAGTATTCAGAAGCGAACTGTGCTGCTTTCAGAGGAGCGCACACCTGAGAGCGCGTGACCGTTTGATGCATGCAGGCACGAACATGAGCAAATTCACTGAGAGCTAGGCGCATAAGCAGGGCACCGATGGTCAGGTCACGACGCCTAGGTGGCAACCCTTGGATTTTCACGCGTCTGCATCTGACAGCATGAAAACTTCGCAACCCCTTCGCCACACAAAGTCACACTCCCTCATGAAGACTTTCGCCTGAACTTTGAAAAAGAGCGTACACTAGAGAGCAAGTGAAGGTCCCTCGCGGATCAACCGGACCTTTTATCTACCGAGGCCTGTGCAGAGCATCTTCCTCGGGGAGGCCACGCTGATCACGGACCGGCACCCTGCGCAAAGTGGCAACTTACAGTGCGCGAGGACGGGCACACTTAGGACTTGTTGGCACTGTGCTGGAAACAGCATGGAGCATAGAGCTTCTTGTGCCTAGTCCTGACACTCTTGTGGTCGTGCGTGCCTGTTGTCATCTGAATACGTTTCCTCCCCGATCGTAGGCATCACGTCCACCTGCCAACCGTGAATGGAACTTGTGATGCCTGACCTCCCCATCCTCCCTCCGGCTGTCCTCGGTCTTGACCCCTGCAGTGTTCGTGAAGTGAGCCTGTACGGGGTTACTCTCACGGTGTGAGGGAACACGAGACACAAGCCTTGAAGGTATCCAGCTGCTTATCTTTGGACTCATTGGACAGAATGGTCGCCTGAGCATGCTTGTGGCTCGTGACTTCTGAGTCTGCCTTTTCAGCGGAAGTGCAAGCCAAGCCGTTTACATTCTTGAACTCTGTGAGGCCAAACTCCGGCCTCTCACAACATCCGGGACCCAGACTTCGCTTCAACCTACCATGCTTAGCATGGGTGAGAGCACCTCTGCTCAACGTACGGCTTCATTTCATCCAGGAGTGCTGCCACCGTTACCTGCCATGTTAGGCTCGCAAGGCTCTCAGCGAGCAAGCCAGGCAGCCAGTCGCACCTCGGGCGCACAGTCCCGGAGGCAAAGGGTCAGATCGAGATCATCAGGCTCCTTGCCAAGCAGCAGGTCCCTGACCTCAGAAATCTCACGGCATCTCTTGTCTTCCTAGAGCCCCTAAACAGGGCCATAGCATACCCTCCGTTGATGAAGACGGGAACATCTGACAGACCTTCAGCAGACGATGCTGACAGACCGCCTGACACTGCATGCAGAGGCGGCAGCGGCGGGCCTTGATCCGCAAGAAAGCACAGGAAAAATCTCAGGATCTCTGCATCCGTCTTCGGGATCCTGCAACTTTCGATACTTTCGACAAACCATGATGCGACTCAAGGCCCCGATGCCAAGACCTGCAAGTGTACCTGCAGGCATCAGCAAAGCAGCAGAGTCCGAAAGCTCGCTGCTATGGAGCGCACTCTTCGGAGAGCTCTTCCCCGTGTCGGACCCTGAGTCGTTCACTCGCAACTGCAGCCTGCCGGGCTCAAGAAGCGCAGGGAATCTCTGCTCTGCGTATCTTTCAGCCGGCCATGGCTGCCAGGCAAAGACGCTGCGCTCGACCAGGGAGACCTCTGGAGAACGGCACGGCTCTATGCTCCAGTGCCCTGGAAATCCCGCAGGCACTACTAAAGGCCTTGACTGGGAGTCTTTGGTGCTTTCAGGGGAGCAACACGCCTGACCGTGACGCTCTGAAGCTTCGCGACTGTTTTGCCCCTCTACGGAGAGAAGGGAGCTTCGTTGCCACATGCTGCCATGCGGTTGAAGGTCGAGCCTGGTGGCGACCGTGCGCGGGAGTGCTATGCCTCAGTTGACTTCTGCATCCTGAGTTCACTATATCCCGAAACAGCGAACTGGCCACCAGGAGCGCCGCGAGTGGGTGGAGGCTTCGGATTGGGCCACGGAGCCTGAGATCATCGTACGGCAGACTCGCCAAGCCACTTCGATGGCAGCAGTCTTCAACGGCAAGAAGCCAGTCCACGGCGCAAGCAGGCGGAGAGTTCCAGCATGTGCAAGGGTGCTACATGCCTGCAGTGTAAGGCCTTGTGGGGTGTCTTGCAGGTGTCCCTCGACTCCAGGTGTCTGCAAGATAGCACTATCAACCTGATGGAAGACACATCTGCAATATTCTGCCAGACTGCTAGGCATAGGTCGCAGTATCATGGAAAGACAGTGAGGTTGCTGTTACACTCATGCAGCCCACCCGTAGCACCCATTCAAGGTGGGCAGGAAACCTGGGATGCATGTTCTTTGCATGCTGAACAGAGCCTCTAAAACAGCTCGTGACCAGACACCCAGAAGATCCTCCAACTTACCTTCTACGTCATACGAAGATGTTGCATGCCCGTTTGTGTCGTTGGTGTCCTGTGAAGCATGGCAAAGGCACACGCGAACAACCTCCGCAGCCAGAGACGATTACCAGCCCACACGGTTGAGAGCCCTTGCGTCTCGCGAGCTCTGCCCAGGTCCGGGCTGGCTAAGAAGGATGGACTGGGATTCTTCATCAGAGTCCTCATGATGCTGCCCACACTTTGAAGGGCTCCGTCCTGCCTCTGAAACCCTATCAATCGCATCCCCGATAGGTCGCTTCACATTCTCATCGAACTGGTACAGAATATCAGACAACAGGCTTTGATCTCTGTGGCCTTTGTGTGCGTGCCAGCGAGCGAGTTGCTTTGTGGTTAGCACCTGAGTTTCCTCGAACAGCTCGATAAAAGTCTGCTTTGGGATGGACGGTTCGGCCGAAGCATTCGAGGCAGAGTCGTCAGCTTCCTCGTCTTGTTGTTCGTCTTCTCCCAGGCATGGGGGTCGGGTCAGGCCCTCTGAGCCATCTGCTTGTTCTTCGTCTGCTTCTCTCTTGCATTTGCTCACCAGGAACTCAGCCAGCTCCTGAATCGCGGCATCTGCAAGTTCCTGTTCTTCGCACTCTTCGGCTTCATGCAAGGTCTTCTTCAGTCCTCTCACAATCTCATCTACACGAAGCTGATGTCCCCTGTCCTTGGCTTCTGCGATTTTCTCAAAGGTCGAAAGCGCGCTGCTGCGCCGCACAATCCAGGAAACGATCTCATGGTTCAGAGTGAATTTGCGTTTGAATGCGTTCCTGTAGATATGTCGAGCTGGCCCAACATACGCCGCGATGCATCTGCATAGCCAAGTGGGGAAGTGAAAAATTACAAAAAACGACGCTAGACCATAGATGAGCGAGCGCGGATCAAATCTTTTGACGATGTCTCGTTCTCCCTGGAGAATGAATGCAAAGCCAGATGTTGAATACTCCTTTCGCACAAGAGAACCGTCCTCCTCCTGCCACCGTTCCTGGTCAGAATAAACCAGCTGTCGGAAATAGCTGATCGTGATTTGCACCTCAAAACAATGGTACTCGCGTTTCTTATCATCATAGACTATCAAGCCGAGCCAGCACTGTACCCATGTTTTGACGAAATCCACGACATCTCCGTTGAACTCTTGGATTGAAGGATACCGAGACACGGTGCGCACTTTGATGGAAAACTTGCCACCACGGCTTCGCGGGGAGCAAATGTTAGGGTCGTGCTGCTTCGGTTCGTCAAAAAGCTCAAAGGAAGGCCATGTTGGCCCATCAACAGGGATGTCGATGAAGCCTTTGCCACTCACGAACACAGAATACGGGCTGCCTTTCATTTCCGATAGCCAAGCGTGTGCGTCCGTGATGTTTCGTTTCAACCGTTCATACTCTGCGGAGTCTTCCAAAGCCAACGACTCCTCAACTTGCTGAGAATTGTCGTTCTTGCCGTCCTGTAAGTCGCGTACCAACTGCCTGAATTTGCTCCGTTGCCTCCCGGGCAGCCTGCTCTCAAAGCCAGCAACGTCTTCCCGCAACTTCCAGAACTTGCGCGAGAAGTCCGCGAAGTTGTCGTAGCGACGATCGCCAACTAATTCCATTAACTTTGGAACACTCAAGTGCACGGTGCCCCATCTTCCCACATGGACAAAGGAATGATTCACATGTACTGCGGCATTAGCATTGTCAAGTACCGCGCGGCAGTGCATTGATCCCGCAAGATTCAGCGCCCGTTCGAAGACTCTACCGGTCTTGTCAAACCGACATAGTGGAGCATTGACATCCTTCCAATCTACATGATCCAACCTCGACAGCAGCTTGAAGCTCACAAAGCCATAGTCTAAAATTCCTGGAATGAACTTATGCACGGCTTCTCGGGTCGACGTGCAACCCGTCAAATTTTCGCATCCTGTACCATATGGCTTCATGACGACTGTCGTGTTGGACCACACTGTTGGCAGAAAGATGCCATCACCATCAGGATCACGGATTTGGGAGACATAGTGCTCAGCATTCGAGAGCCTCATGCAGCCCGCTACCTCCTGCTCTGCATGAGGCTCTTGACAACCGTAGTGCTTGGAATTCTGACAGTAATCGTAGTCACTTGGTGCTTTGCCTTTGAGCACCTTGGACATGCAGTGGTCGCGGAGAGTTGAGTTGACATCATCTTCCTGGCCATGCATATCAGAGTGAGGTCAAGTAGATTACTACGACACAGATCCTGAAGGCCCTAACAGAAAAGACAGGCTGTCTGAATCCTGCAAGTCACCGGCAATTCGTTTGTATAACCGAACTTGAAAATGCCCGTCTGGGAGATGGAGTCTTCTGTCGGATTGCAGAACCATACCAAGGTAAAGCCGAAGACAAGCACCATGGCATATGTACAGACTTCATGCAGCCGATTGATCCTGGGGTCGTCCAGCAGCAGTTCTGGTGTAATTGTAAGATGCCTTGGGCGTAAAGAGCAGTCCATTGCGACAACAGCCAGACTACTTCTGCCCGCGTCCGAGCCATCGGTACACGCGGTCATACACACACGAGGACATCCCTTCTGAATTTCACCGGTCGGATCAATTCGTTGATCCTCAAGCCGGCGTGCCTTATAAATGTGCATCAGGAGGAATGAGAACTGATTTTGTTTCACACCAGTAGCTCTGTGCAAACGAACGATCAGAGAATGCTGTTGCTCGGGCAGTTCACTGCTTCACCTCCTCTACCTGGTGCACGCATGGGAAGTCTCGGGTCGCAATGTGAATTCACCTAGAATCTAGAAAGGACGTCAACCATCGAGACAGCACCAGTGCTCAACTCATGTCCGCAGAAATGGGCTTTCGTCCACAACTGCTCCCCTGATGCCTATGAAGCCCTCATTGGCAGCCTTCCACCGCTCTGCAGCAGCTTCAAGCAGCTTCCGCCGCTCTGCGCGCCAGCCTGAGTACTACTCTCTTGGGGAGAAGTTCGCAGTGATAAGGCTGTACAATCCTGACAGGTCACCAGGCTTACACTGGGAGACTACGGTGAAGCTTTATATAGATGTTCTCTTTCATGCAATTGTCCAGTTGCCCGGTTCCCCGGCAAGCTTGAGAGTCAGTGCAAAAGCCAGACCTTCGGTGAAGCGTTCTGCATCTTCGATCTTGGCCCAGTTCTGGTTCGAAGGCTGGCCACTCTGGATTGCATTGCTTCTAAGTGGGCTCTAAGTGGGCTCGTCCCTGGCCTCAGTCGCTTCACTGCTCACCGAGCAGGGCTGGGCCTCCTTGAAGGCCTGTGGTGTGTGGTCTTCACCTCCGTTGCAGACTCGGTGCCGGGCCATGGCCTCTTTCATCTTTAAGGGTTTGCTGGCCATCGCTCTTTTTGGGCTTTCTTCGCTGACAGTGACAGACAGCTCATCACAACTCCGATTCCTGCATGTCACCCATTCTCAAGACGCTTTCTGGGGTCTGGCAGCACCCCCCACCTCATGCTTGAGAGGTGAAACCAGGGAGAATATGCGATACGAGTCCAAGGAGGATAGATTTCCCACGCAACACGCCTTGGTTTCGGACGCGTTTTATGTGTTTCTTTCCGAGAATTGCCTGTGATTATTAAGCTGGCTCTCTGCAAATACTTCCATTCTGCAGACACCTCGTTTATTGGGCTCGATGGCATGCGTGAGCGGCAGCATACTTCGCAAAAGAAGAAAGACTATGCCCGTGTGCAAAGCATCCGGCGCAGGAGAACTCGACCGATGCCCGGCGAGGACACTGATCTTGCCACCTGATCAAACGCGGAAGATAATACCTGAAGCTGCTTCACGCCGTGTCACCCGACCTCTGCATCCTCGGAAGCTGAACAGCTGGGAACAGCAGATCGCAGCGTGGCCGCAACCACCTGTCAGAGAAAACAGCCCTTTGCCGGACCACACGCTTTTCGAAGTCAAGGTCGCCCATGCGAGTGCCGCAAGTTGCAGGGTTTCTTCACGCCATCGGATTCCGCTTGGTTCCAAGGGTTGAAGTAGAGAGTGCATCTGCGGTGCAGAGAGAAGTCGAGCTTTGCCCCAGCAAGGCCATGCCCAAACGTGCAGTGGTACAAGGCCGGGAGCTCTCAAGTCTCAGGTTGGAGCTGAAGCCTCGGGGATCACGAGACGAATCATGTGAAAGTCTCTTCCTTTCGAACATGCAGCAATTCGGTGGGCAGAGAGTGAGGGGTGTTGCACCTGAGAGAGCACCCTTTCTGCAGCTGTGCACCCCCAGTCTTGGCATCGTGTCCATGGGCCCCACCAGAATCGCTTGAAAATTCGACAAAGAGAGAGTCAAGTACTCTCTGCACCTCCTGCCTAAAGGCTTGCCTCTGTTGACTCTCGTTCTGTCTCTCTTCTTTAGTCTATGCTCTCTCATTGCTCTTTTCTCAAGCTCTCTGCAGGTCGCAGGCATGCCTCCGGTAAGTTCTGCCGCGACACCTGCACAGGACTTGGTGCAGCACCAAAACTCTGAAAGCGGCGGCAGCTGAAGACGTGCCGTAACGCCACCAATGCACAAGGGGCAAGGCCTCTTTCAGTACGGATACGTGGGAGTGCGACCACACTTTCGTGAGCCCACATGGGTCTGGTAGATTGTCGAAAACTGTCGCATGGATTTGCTGCAGAGTTTGCAGGAGGAAAAAGCGCCTAGTCTTTTTCGTAGCTGTCCGTTTCACGGAACCTCTTGTTCGGGCTTATGGCACTTTCCGAATCCGCCTCCCGCGAGATGCTTGCAGATTTTGCCCCAATAGCTGATGACTTACATCCTCGCGTTCCGGCGTCTAGACTCCATTCAGGAAGTCACCATATAAATACTCATTGAGTGCATCGCCCGGCGTTTTCCCAGTGATGCGTATGTACAGCTCTCCAGCAATGATGGGAAGCACCAATAGCGCTATCAGAAAGTACGGTGGATCCTCTTCGACCTTGATCAGCTCAATGTCGAAGACCCAGGGGTACTGCCTTCAGATGCTGCGCCATCAAGACGGTTTTCATGGAACTGGAGGCATCCGGAAGGAACCGGGCACAACCCAGAATCCTGGTCGCAGAACCCGGACAGGCTGACGGAGGGAACATTGCCCAGAACCCAACGATCAGTTGAAAGAACCGAAAACCAAAGATAGCCAAAACTGAGCAAAGAGGCCCGCGTTCGCTGTAAACGCCCCAATCCAGCTCAGTCGGCCTTTCATGGGGCCCATTTTAGATGCCAAGCCCTATACCCGCCTTAAACCGCAAAACCGCACGAGTCATGGCCAATCAAAACCCAAACCCTAACAACCCGAACCGTCCCAGCCGCCCTAAACCTCACGGCCTGGACGCTGGAACCCAGACCCTGGTCTTCTCGCCCTCGCGCATCTCCAGCAGCGCGGCACGCCAGGCAGAGAGCACCTTCCGGCCATTCGAACTCCCACTGGTGCTTGCATGTGCTTGCGTTTCACACCACGCGGAGACTGGTCAAGAGTCTAGGCACAACCTCACCTAGGGCACCTGCCGCGGCTTGAACCTACGCCATGCGTAACAATATGAACGAACCCGTCAAAAGGATAAGGAACATCCGGAATGTTGCGGGTCGCTCTGGTCAGCTTCTCGTTGATCGTCTAGGACGGTGCGAGAACAGAATACGTACGATTGGCGGGCAGAGCTTGGCTTGAACAAAGCGCGGTTTGGTTTCCTCCACGCTCTTTAGACGTCAACAATGCCCTGGTGAACTCGGGCAAAGGAAGGCAGGCAACCAATGTGCACGTTTGCCCGGCGGCCTCTGATACTTCGAACATCTCTGGCTCTTTTGTCCGGAGGAACGAACTGTCAAACATCTGTCCATCTTGAACCTGGCGAACCACAAGCAGAACAGAAACTTTGTTGTGGTTGCGCTCTTCTCAAGATGGCACGACTGTTTCGGCTCCGTCTGCAGCCAAGCTTCGGTCCAGCCCGTGTGACGTATATAGACCCTGGAACCTCTTGACGGAATGAGGCCACCCTTCTTCGGTGGTGACAGCTGCTCTGTTGCAATACCACTCGGTCTCCGGTTCCTCCTAACTTTGGGATTTGGGCCACGGTACTTGAAGACATCCTTGGCTCAGGGAGTGCCAAGTAATGCAAAGACGCCTTTCTGGTTTCCGAACTGCTTACGACCCTGCTTCGTTTTCGCGCAATTGCTCCAGTTGCCACAGTTTTGAGGTTTCGTAACACTGGGTGAATCTGACATGAAGCCGCAGGTTATCCAGAAAGCGGCTCTGCCTAGTGCACAGGAGGGACCAAGATGCTGGCGAGACTCTTCTGGCGGGGGGAAGCGTTTGTCCACTACCGGCCCCCTCTTCTCATCTAGGTCCAACATCGCCCGCTGAACGACACGAGATGTGCGTGTCTGCGTAGGGATGAAAGTCTGCGAGGTGGCCGCATAGTTGAGAAAGCGAGTCCAACATGTACAGCCTTGGAGTCATCATTAGATCAGGATTTCCGCCGTGCATTGCGATGCTTCATTGATGTTTCGCCTTGCATCAAAGTCACCAAACAAAACGACGACAAGCCCCGAGAGCTGCCGTCTCCGCATGGCACCTTCCTGGCTGACGCCAGACCTACATCCTGAGCCAACAAGCTTCGGGCAATCTCTTTGAAGCGCTGCACCAAGCAGCACGAGGCTGCGTGAATGGGAAATTGTGGTTAGTGGACGGAGCTGCAGCACCATCACGAGCTAATCTTCTGCACGTGAGCACCGAAGTCAAGAGAACGTGGCCTCAGTCAGGCCCTGCAGAGAGCCGTCTCTGGCAAAGACCAGTTCCTTCACACAACATCCGCTTCAAGAACGCTCCAAGCTGCGCAGTTTTGTAGCATCCATGCCTGCCTGGACTTAAAGACTAGTCTGTACTACACATAACACCGATGCCTGGACACCCAGCGCATCGAGCTCTGACTTGGCCTGGCCGGAGACTTCGAGAATTGCTGTGACGACTGGGTGACAAGTCCTACAGCTTCGCTCACTGAGAGACCGCAACGACGGTCAGCAAATCTCGTCCCGACCTATGCCCTGTGTTCCCACATCTGTGAGCTGACTACGTCCGCCGGCTCTCTCCGAAATGGCCTCCGCAGACAAACCGTACAAGCCGGCCTCAGGGACGCCCAAGGAAACAAGGCAAAGACTGGACGGCGATTTGAGATCAGCCCCGAACTGCTGGCAGAGACAGCGTCAGTTTGTCGGCCCCGTTGTCCTCCAACACAAGCAACCAGCAAGCAACTCATCCTGAAAAAGAACAGCCGTTGATGCCTAGGCCTGTCTAGGCCGTGAAGTATTGAAAAGGTTCAAAGCTGTCTGAACTTTATGGTAGGATGAGGATGCCAGCATTCCATAAGCTTCTGGCACAATCGCTCCGGGCTCGGGCTGACTTCTGGAACTACGTCCAGCCTAGATGCCTTAGAGAGATACTGAAAAAGCAAAGAACCGACGAATGTCACGGGAGCCTCATGCCTCCGAGTCTGAATGCCAGCCAGCAGCCAGCCGTCACTCGTCACAAGCACAAAACAGCAGTAACCAGCACGCCTCTTCCACGAAGCCATGCTGCAGCAGCAACGCGTCGCTGTCCTACCCACGGAGGTTGCACTGAGGCAGACTACCGAGTTCGAGAGCTAGTGGCGCAACGGCGTTCAGGTGCAAGCCAGCTCCCTATAGCTCCCCGTACGTCCTTTGGGTTGCATGATGCCCATGCCGGCAGTGTGTCGTCGACCGTTGTTCGTTTCACATTGCCGATCCCTTGGATTTTCTTCGTCAACTTGCACATCTAGGTCACGATAATATCCTGCTGTCAACTGCTGTCGGAAGACAACAATTTCGCAATCTCGGGTAGCGCGTCTTAACGGGAAAGAGGCACCTGTGTGATCTGTCTGATGGTGAAGCATGAGAACTTGGCGTCCTTGTCGCCGTAGCTGAAGCAAATCTCTTCACCAGCGCTATACCTGCCAACAGGCCACTCAAGCATGATCCAAGCTTAACGAGACACGCAGAGCATCAGCAAGACCCTAAGCTACGAGTATATGGGTCACGCTCGAAGAGCCCTGAGCTCCCATCGTCTGCTGGCGGGATCGAATTGCAAATCGGGAGGAGCCTCCAAAGACTGGGCTTGGAGGGCAAATGCAGGACGCCGGCTGCCAGAGCCCCCGGCCCCGCTTTTGTGATTGATCTGGTCGATCATTGGCAACAGGGACAAGACCTGCCGTAACAGGAAAAGCCATAAGACGAAAAAGCTGCGGTTCTCAGCGTCGCAAGTCCAGGCGCCAAGCCTTGGAGTCCTCGCTCAGAGCCTCGGAGTCTGCGATGCTTGTAGACTTCACCGCAGCATCCCACCGTAAATCGACCATGGCTCGTGAAGCTTCACAAGATATCAACCCCTGAACACAATGCAGTCATACGCTGACCCACACACCGCTTCAGCTTCTCGGATATCTGCACCCATCGGTGAAAAACGTTTTGCCAATGCTGCTGGGATTGCAGCGCTGAGCTCAGAGCCCGTTATCAGATCCAAGCCTGTGACGTGTGCCTCCAAGCAGCCACAACTGCTCCAGAAGCCGCAACTCCAACCGCTCCAACACCAGCTGCTGCATCGAGGCCTGGGCCACACAGGGTGTCCAAAACTGGAGCATGAGCCGATGGAATTTCCGCTTCGCCTGGCTCTGCGTTAATGCATAGACCCGTATTAAGCACCGAGATACGAACTGGTCACACCTGTTGCAGCAGCTGCTCCTGCGGCCTGGGCTTGCGACTGCACATGTTTACAATGTACTGACAGCTCACGACCACCGTCTTCGTGCCAAATCCTCGACATGCCGAGCTCCATGCCGTCAGAGCAAGCGCCCCACACGCCAACGCAGCAGTGCGTGCACTCGAAACTTCGCCCTGCAACCCGAAGCTGGATCGTGCTGGATCCGAAGACAAACCAAGAACACAAGCCATGGTTCACCAGGTGAGCTACACGAGCTGTGCAGATGTAACCCGCGGCTCCTCGCCGGCGAAGGCTCTCGAAGCAGCGGCATGGTGAGCACGCAGAAATAACTCTTCCGGCACAGCCTCCGCAAGACCTTTGGCCTTGAGGTCTGTGCACGCAGTGTCCAACGCTCTCCTTCGTGCTGCTGCGTTTGCAGCCAGTTTGTCAGGAAGAAACTTCAGATCCGCATCCTCCCACAACCATGGGGCGTAGATGTTCTCCATGGGATAGAGCATGTCGATATAGGGCCCAAACTTCTCCCGTTGGAAGACCAGCAGCGCTGCCAGGCGAATGGAACTCCGAGGATTTCCTGACCACCACTCCGCCAAGGGCGCCAGCTCCGAAGGTGCAGGAGAATTTTCGGACATGTCCACAGATACTGCAGATGATTCGGGAAGTTGCACCAGTACCTCGCCCTTCTGAATGGCTGCAGTACTCTTCACACACCGACCTCCCTCTTGGTCTGGCAAGATCTCGAGGTTCTTCGAGGTCACGATCCCTGATGCATCCATCCAGTCAATAAACCCCTTGACGGCATTCGCCTGATCTGCAAAGCGGGCTACGCAAGCCAGACGCTTTGCCCTGGCTTGCTGGTGGTGCCGTCTTTGGCTGCATCGGCTCAAGCCCGCAGCTACACCACCACTCACGCCGATTACGAAGTGCGACCAAAAGGCACTCCGAGGGATGTCCGCTTGCAAACTCGGGCCACAGCCACAGCACTTTGCTTTCTGGCCAGTGGCTGGCCATCTCGGCCTGCCGCAGAATTGCCGGCCTTCCACCAGGTTCCCATGCACCAGCATGGCCCTTCCTACTAGTATCACAGCTCTGTGAGGATATGAAAGATAGATCCAAACCTCTAAACTGCTTTTTGCATGTTTCCTCATATGTGCTTGCAATCGCATCGCAGGCCCTTTCCCAACATGTTGGCCTGCTGCGGGATGCTTAAGACATTCCGCTGGGCCAGATCCCAGAATGACAACAGGCGCAAGAGCAATCGCAGGTGGCTGAAACTCTGAATCTGCCAGCTGCGCAACAGAGCCTTAGCTTCAGCAGTCGTTATCCTTCAAATCACGTAGCAGCTAAATAGACGGGCCGCTCTGTTCCAGAGGGCCTATCTACAAGCCTTTGCTTGCACAGCGCTTGCAACACGAGACTTGTCACTTGGCAACTAGCCTCGTTGACTTGCGTAAGGCACGCTCGTGCTACCTTTAGCACAATATCGTTTGTTGCAAACACCAGCGCAAGTGCTGCACATTATCCGACAGCATCTGACATCTCTATGCATTGAGATGCAAAGCTTGGATTCAGCATGCGATCTCAAGCACAGGTTTACGTACCTGCTTGGCTCCAACGACTGCAGCAATCTCGTTGCATCTTTGGCAGCCTTGTGGACCACGAGCTATTGAACGGGGAGGCAAACTCTTGCCATGTTTCAGGGGCTGCGCCGGGTCAGGGAATGTCTTGCTCTTCCATGGCCTTGCACGCTTAGGCATCTCTGACTTCCACAAAGCCTCTGGACTAACACTGAAGCATTGCGGGCTCCTCCAGGAGAGCTTGAGCTTTTCTGGTTTCCTGGCTCACGCCGACGGCAGTTTCGGACAGCATCGGAACATTGAACCGTTGAACGTGGCGGGCTTGCGTCCACACGAAGCTTGGATTTCTCAAGCCCGATGATGTCTGCATACATCTGACCAGTTCAATCGGTTTTCGAAGCGAAGGGTTCAGAGACATGTTTACCAGAAGGAGCAAGTCATCTTGTGAGAATGCTGCACTGTCCTGATCGCGATACTGCGACGTCGAGAACTTGTGACCTCAGCAGTGCGGAATGTTCAAGCGCGCATCAAGGTGCATCAGACACTGTGAGTTCAAAGCCGTCTGGCAGTGTAAGTTCAAGCCGATGGCCGAACACCTGGAACGACTCGACAGTGTGGGCAGAGGTTTTGCGAGTCCAAGGGAAGAGTTGACAAGAAAGGCTGCACGCCGTCAACAACGAATGTCTGAGTCATGAGCAGGCTCTGCATCCGGATCGTGAAATGCCGACAGAAACGGATGCCGCAGTGCCTGCCATGACCGTTCGCATGCCTGGCCTGTGCATCACTCTAAGCATCGAGTAGATTGCGCACCAGCTGAAGCATGATCGGGGTCCTACAACTCCCTGCACAAGTTGCTCCTGCCTCCACTGCAGTCAGCCGTTTCATCGGATTCCACTGGCCAGGGAGACGTTGCAACCGCGGACACTGATCATAGCTACTTACATCATATCCACCTCATATTTAAAATCCCCTGCGGCAGGACTGCGTAATTGCAAAATCCGATTCCCAGAACGTAATTAGAAACCCCCCGTATTTGCAGAATCCAAGTGGCCGGAGCGGAAAAAGTGTAACAGAATCTTGCTTACTAAGATGAAGCTCAAAGGAGCTGAAAAGGCCTCAAATCCTGGGGTTCTCCGGGGCTCTAAGCAGTGCTGTGACACTTCCGGCTTCTGGACTCTAAACAAGCTTCTGGAAGCTTTGGGCGCCGCTAAAAGGCTCCAAAACAGCTTCTGAAGCACTTCCAAACACTTCTGGGGCGTTTGGGGGCTTTTAAACAAGCTGAAGGCTGTGGGGGCCTCTGCCTGGATCCCGACTATTATCGAGTACGGAGGCTGGGGCTGACATCCTTGGGGGGGGGTCGCTCGGGGTAGGGGAGGGGGCCTTTTTTAATATCAAGTGAATATTACATACCGTCATATCGGTTAAGCAGTTGTGTTCCAGAACAAACGCAGTGGACTCAAGTACAGATGTGAAGATGTCACTGGTCGCCGCTGTCTTACAAGTACTCTTGTTCGGCCTGGAAGCAGAGCTCCAGAAGATCGCAGAGAACTTGCGAACAGTCTGGGATGATCTCTGCGAAGGCCAGGGTCGGCCTGAGATGCGGCGCGTTCCTTTTGCAGCCTTTCTGCGGAGGGATTCGGGTGCTAGGGATCCGGCAGAGAAATGGGCAGCTGCTGAAGCGACATGTGCGCATACTGGGCCTGGGGGCTGACTACCCCGGTTCCCCGCATTTTGCAAGCACTCTGTGTGACGGAGCACCAACTACCTCGGCCACGGACTTGCATGGCGTCAACATCCGCCTGAGAGGAAGATTTGTCAGTAACTTGCTTCGCATAACTTCGGAATTCGGATTCCTTCCTGCCTCCAAGGGAGTGCCCAGAAGCTCGACCTGCCCAGGCCAAGAGATCGGGGGGCCCGGGGTGACCCCCGAGCTGTAAAGAAATGCCCCCCACCCAAAAAAAAGGGCCGAGAGCCAGGCGATGTTGTGCATCATGTCGATCGTGGAGGAGCCCTTGAGGATCGGCTTCTGCGCACGCGCAGACATGGGCTGCCACCGAAACACACCCACTCACTGCCCAGAGCGGTCCCCCAGGTGCATCTCCGCGACGACGCATCCCCAAGCCCAGATGTCCACTGCTGTGAAGTAGCACCTGACACTTCGCGCCCCCAGAGTCTCGCCTGGAAGGGGACCCGGGCCTCCCCCCCCCCCGGCCTTGCACCGAGCAGCTGCTCTGGGCTCCGGTACCTGCCGACATTTTTGTTTCTATCATACTACGTGCATCATACTGTACTACTGGTTCTACTAGACATCATACTAAAGTATACTATAATAAGCTAGAGTATCGATGAGCAGGATAAAGAAATCCCCAGGGGCGGACCAGCGTGGACCGATGTAGTCCGTCAACCTGCAAGTCGACGCAGCCGACCTCTTGGTGGTTTTGGTCTCCATGTCACCAGGCGCCGGGCATGACTCCATCCTGGCAAACGTGGGGGGCAACAAGGGCACGTCTATGCGACAACGTGTACACCTTCTGTGCACTAGTAACCCAACTGACGCCAGGCTGGCTCCAGAGGTGGGGTCAATGGGCCTGGCATTGAAAACGAGTTCTGAAAGGCCTCAGGGTTGAAGGGAGTGCTTTACCTTGCCATTTCTGGGCATGGTTCGCGGAGTAGTCTTTCGGGCCGATCTTCGGGGAGCGAGGAGGCCCTCTGCACTCTCGGATGCTCTGCCACGGCTCGCGTCCTTTTAGCAGGACACGGCTTGTCAAATAAGTCTTCTGCGTCTGCCATCCCTTTGAAGGGTCATCAGGCTTTGATTATGTACAGCGCACGTCCTTTGACACACGCATGGTCAGTGCTGTCGTAGATCGCAGCATTTAGGAACACTTTCCTTGGTGCCACGTCTGTCATCAGCCTATGCTTTACCTGGATCATGGCGGAAAGTCTGCAGTAAAGCGTCTTCTTGCGCTCAACGCGATCCACGCAAACCTCCACCAAGTACTCGGCATTGGATTTCAAAGGCCGCCGATAGCTAAGATCAAGATGGGCAGTGAAGATCTTTGCATCTTTGCCCAAGTCCTGCTGCATATACCAGAGTCCGGTTTGCAACAGTACTGATTGTCTCAAGCTGCGGAAGCGAAGTCCTGTGCTTCCTTCTCTATCCTGAGTCACTTCTGATGTGCCGGAGCTGTGCATCTGCACCGACATTGACAAGCTGCCCAGGCACCATGTCGCCAGACCTGTGAAATCGTCGATGACGGCTGCCGAAAACCCGCCATGAAGCAAGCCAGGATGGCCATTCAGCTCCTGGGCAGGGGCCAGACGCCGCCCGAAGGTGTGACGACTCGAGACTCGCACGGCTAATTTCGGCAGGTGGCGTCACCAACTCTGATGACCTGAGAATCTTCTTCCCTCAATTCAGCAAGCGCATAAAGTTGCCCCCCTTCCTCAACACTGCTCTTGAATCCAAGTAGCGCCACATATTCTGGTCTTACCTTCTACCGCTTCTGGCGCGTCCAGGGAGACTTCGCGATCAACATCACCACGCCGACAATGGAAGATGCGACAGTCCTTTTGCGAATGTCGGGAAGGCAAACATGGCATCGTCGCTCCGGTCCTCTATCCGTCGTGGCCCGGTGCAGGTCTGCCAGATGAACTGCTTGTCAGATCCTGAAGATAAGAAGCCGGAGTGTGCATTCTACCAAAGCTGTTTGCATCTGCTTCTGTTCGATTGGGCCCCATAGCTGGCACCCGAAACCAGCTAAGGATCTCCCTGCCAGCATCAGCTCTCGCTTCAGGTCCAGCAAGTGTGCGTCCTCCGCAGAAGCAACGGCCGCGGCCAAGGCCGCCATCAGGCGAGGCTGCGTCTTTGCTGTGTCATTAATTAAGTTCAGCTCTCCTCACCAAGGTGCTTGCTCCACGCCGATTCCGAGTCGGCATGGGTCACCTGCTGGATGCTGCGGAAGCAAATTATCAACCACTCCACCACCCAGTGCCTTCAGCGATAGCCAGGGAGCACCAATGCCCGCCACAATCACGAGGCCTTGGTGTCGCATACTGAAACGAAGTGGCACTACAAGAAGCAAGCATGTGTCAACATTGGTCCAAGCGTCCACCCACAGGCAGGCCTGTCGCCGCCTCGTGCTGCAGGTCACAACAAACCATCATAGTCTTTTGATATGCGCAAAGCGAAGCGCTTGGGACAGCAGGGCACCTGGGCACTCTTCCGCAAAGTCGCCTGAGTCGCATGTCGGCGCAAGGTTTGGGCTGCTCGCCAGAACCTCAGCCATGAGGATCCCGTGCTGCCCGAACCGCGTCAAAACCGGGCAAGCAAACTGGCACTCTGATCAGTATGACTTCATTCAAACCATGGGAGTTCGACCACATGGTCGCCTTCCGGGCGGCTACTAGGACGGTGCCAGCATCTCGCGGCTGGCTTGCGTCAAAACAGCTGCGGTCGAGATGCGCCATTAACTGAGCAGGACAGCTCTCCGGGAAAACCGACCATGCCGGCCACACGAGGACCTGGCCAACCCAAAATCTCCCACCAAAACCTGTGCAGGCAGCTTCAGTTTCTTGGCGCCCTCAGCGATTCTCGCTTAGCGCTGGAACTGGCCTGGCAGTTTCGGTCCAGGAAGATGTTCCCGGGTTTCAGGTCACGGTGCATGACTCCCGCCGAGTGGATGTACTTGAGAGCTCGAAGCACTTGGTACGAGATGAGGGACTTGTGCACGATGCCTAAACAGTTGCACCTGTCAAAGTAACGAAAGTGATATCAAGCTTAAAGCTCACCCGCACACAATCCAAAGCAGCCGCGGCACTTGATAGCCCTGCACAGGTCAGACTCCATCAAGTCTGTGACCTGACCACGAGTCAGATGAAGCCAAACTGCCAAGACTCGGCACTCGGAGACTCGGAGCCAGGCAATGTAGAGATGCTTGTCATCCGCAGATACGAGCACATCATGCACCTCATGCCGCGTTACGTCCATGCCTAGAGCCTAGCCTCGAACACCGGTCCAAAGACGGCCGAAGTCTTAGTCTGGCTCATAGAGAATGTTCGTGTGGCTGCCGAACTCCATGAGGTATGAAACCTCCATGTTTCACATGAGAGAATGAGAACTTTGCCCTGGCAGATAGTCGTACCAGTACATTCCCACCTCTCTGTACGTCCGCTGGGCATCCGTGGAGTTGTTGAAGGCGTAAAGAACCTGTCACGCACTCAAGCAGTGCTCAGATACGAGCTGGGAACTGCGAAGGACTTTCAAAGCGCTCGTGCTGAACAGCTGTGAAACACTGCGTTTGTTCCAGCAAGCGGCTTACCTTGAACCCTCCATGTTCTACTGTTTCTTCGAAGCACCTGCCTTTTTCATTGCAAACTTGTCGAACTTGGTAGGATCCTCTGCCCGCACAGGCACGTCACGGAGCCGTGAGCGAGCGAGCGAGCGAACGCGAGAGAGAGAGAGAGACAGAAAAACATCCCATTTTCAACCGGCGGTCCCGGAGCATGACCTCAAACACGACGCCATAGCACCTGAGACGACACAGGGTCTCTCCGCACAGGTCTCACATGTAGAGCTTGGACTGGAACCCGCGCCCGATACGCGAAATGAGCTCGTATCGCCGAGCAACATCACGATCGATTCTCTCATACGGAGGTTTTCCTGTCGGCTTCCAGCTTTGTGCAAACGAGGACATGAATCTAGCCATTCCTGTGCCTACCTGCTCTAAGATGTACTTCCTGATGCCACAGGAGGACTTGAAGATGCAACTGAGATCATGGCTTCTTGACATTCCATGAAGAGCCGCTGCAGGCTGTCTACACAGGAGTGTCACACTGCCATGACTGGTTGCGTAGCTTGCATGACGACTGCACAAGCCGATCTACGATGCAAGTTGGGAAGTTGTATGGCCAAAAGATGTGACTGAGATGGCTGGGTAGTCTTCAACTGCACTTGACGTTCAAAGTGCTTGGGTCTGAAGCTGACAAGCTCAAACGACTCCATAGGATTCGCGAGCAGCTGCTAGGCAGCACAGCAGGATCAGCAGTGAAGACCTTGTGAACGCCTTTCTGTCGTCGCACCTAAATGTCACCTGCAAGGTCCATGCCCAAACAGGCATGAATACCTCCTTCCAGCAGAATGCTGTTGTTGATCAGTGGTCGCTGCTCACCATCCGTTGGTAGTCCGGCCCGTTTCCATTGATTCAGCCCGCCAACAAGCCGACGCACGCGGTGGCTGCTGCCGAGAGATGGCTCGAGGCGACATGCACGACGTAGCTCTTGAGCAACACGGACGCAACGGCTAATGTATCCCAGGCTGATGTCGTCTGAACCACTATCGCTGTAGACAACGACTGTCTGTTCTGGAGACTTGAGCAGACATTGCATCACTGCGTCCGATGCAGATGCTACAGACATACCCTTCTGCATGATCACATGCCGAAGCATAGATGTTTGCTCGGAAAACGGCAGTGCCCCAGATATGCGGCTCCTGTCGAACTCTTCATTGGATCGTGCGTCAAGGAAGATCGCACCTCGCTGGCAGAGACGAAATGCGCTGTCGACGAAAATCTTTGCATCCTCAATGTCTCGCTCATAGCGCTGTTTGTCGTCCTCCTCCTGCCTTCGCCGCAACTCCCGGCTCCTACTGTTCAGCACGAGGCTTTGGACATACTCCGCTGCCAGGCGATTGTTGGCCACGACCCTCTTCGCAAAATCCCCGTCTTTAACCAATTCTTGGGACGCATGCATAAGGGCCTTGGCGTCCGTTCGGACGGCAGCAAGCACAATGTCCTCATCCGCTTGCAGGACTTCGTCGGCGTATCTCAATGCTGAACCTGCATTTTCCACAGCAGCCAGTACAATGGCCCTGTTGCGTCTCAGCTCAGAACTGAAATACCGAAGAGCATGCCCGTTGTTCTTGGCCATGGACAAAGCGAAGTCTGCATCTGCTCGCAGCTCTTGGGCAGCGTATGCAACTGCTGATATATCTCTTTCAGCAGCTTGGCGGACCATGTCGACATCATTCCGAATGCACAAGGGCGCAATGCACAAGTCGAAAGGGTTTTTCTTCAATCGCGAAAGCCAGTCCACTTGCACTCGCACCAGGGACAGCTGGCATGTAGCAGCTAGCCTGGAATCATCACTCAGCTCGTGAAGACCATTCAAACAGCATATGCGTTGCTCCAGAATCGGTATCCCATACTCTGTCTCCAGGGAGGCTTTGACCTCTTGCACGCTAGTTTTGGATGCCAGGGTAACGTTGTATTCACTACCGTCCAACCCGAGTATTTGATAGCTACATAATTTGCTCTCGTCGGGCTGCTGGTGCTCCTCGAGCAGATCGAAGTCAAAGTCGAACATAGCTGCTACGCTCCTACACTCTGTTCGCCTGATGATGCTTCAACACTGACCCGAAAACCACCGACTTGAACACTTCCACTTTTGTGACGACGGCTTCTGACGGCCTTTGCAAGCTTCTTACCTCGATCTGCACACCACACAACATGAATACTGCTAGACACTTGGCCGAAGAGACTCGCAGGAGAGACATGCAGCGGAGTTACTTCGCCTAGATTCAACTGTGTGAGTGCCAGAAGTCAAGCATGGAGAATTCAGCTGCCTTCGTCTCACAATGACCGTGATCCAACTCCTGATTGACTTAAGCCAACAACCTGCTGAGGTGGGTGTTCAAAATTGTTCAACCTTACATGGCGCGGAGGAACCCTAAACAGTTCACAGGTGCTGGAGGACTTGGCAAAGGCTTGCAATCAAGTCACACAAGACTGCAAGACTCTCATTGTGCAAGCCCACACTAAAGTCGCACCCCAAACTGATGCTGAAACTCAACTTCACAGTAGTTTTGCAGTTCTTCACGAACACCCACCGAAGTCGAAATCCTGAGCAGACAACTCTTACAGCGAACCTGACAACCGAAGGGAGCACAAGCGGAGCCTGAGGGTGTCACAGATGATAAACTCGGAACTAGCCCCAAAACCTCAAGCACAACAACATGACAGGTGAACTCAGGGCCTAACAGAAGGCATTGACTGTCAAACCCTTACATCCACAGGCATGACGGCATAATGAACCCCAAGAAAGGCATGAAACATTTACTGTCAAACCTCGGCCCGAGGCACTAGCCTCTTCAATGCCGCTAGAACCGAAGACAGCATGGGTCACGCCCTGCCAATCCCCGAAACAAGAGGGCAGAAACTGCTGCAGGCTGTTTGGCCAAGTCAACCAGTTCACCGCTTGGGATGGGGATAGTTTGGGCGCACGGAAGCACTCCTACCCGCTCAGGGTCTCAAAGCTTCGCTAAGCTAGCTTACACTTGCATGATGCCCGCGACCCGATGAGCAAACCCGGATTTGTAAGACCTTGCTTCGCCAAATGGCTGGAACATCTCCCGGATGCTCCTGCATCCTAGCCGCTGTCGGCATGGAAGGTCACTCAAACACTGATGAAGCTTAACTACTGAACCCCCCACCTTCGAGGCAGCTGGCGATTGTGTAAGTGTAGGGCAAGGAAAGGATCCACTCGAGGGCAGGGGTAGAATATGTACAGGCGCATTTTTGGTCCTGCCACAGTCAGTGTGAAACCGGCATCTTCCACTCGTCGCAGCATCATGCCTTTTCAGATACCTCAGCAAGGACAGTGCTGCGTATTCTGCTCAGCCCAGACGAAACGAAAACTGTGAACTAAAGTTTCGTAAATATGCAAACACGCAAGCAGCTGCAAGCCTGCAGCTCGGAGTCCAGCTTTACCGTCACCACCTGCAGATGCAACACATGTGAAAAGCAGCATTCGTGGTCGAAGCCGTGCCTTCGAGTCATGTGTCTGGCCTTAAGCCGTGCAGAAAGCATGGCTGCTGCACGCTACAAGTCTGCTTGGAATGCAGGGTCCAAAGCAACAACAAGACATGTATCCTTCAGGCTAGCACCACTACGGAGATGTGGCCGTGCCGAGCTGTCAGATCTCGATCTGTGTTCCTCTCAACAGAGAGTCGACAGCGCATGCACACGGTGGTGACTCAACTGCACCTCACTGGCATGCTGAGACTCTGCTGAAGAATCCTGTCACCCCGGAAACAGACGTTGCATGTCGTCTCTGCTTAGTCATCGGGAACATTGAATTGATTGTGGCCTCCTGGTCACCGTGGTCCTGTCGCAGCGCATGACAGCATGGAATGAACGGAGTGCACAGCCGAGAAGGGAATTCAGCAACGACCAGCATTCCTTGATGTAGCTGTCGATCAAATCATCTGTGTGTCCTGCAGTGTCTGAGACGCTGCAACAAGTTTCGCAGCGACAGTGTATGCTCAGCGAGACGATATCATCTACCATCTCGCAGCACCGTACTCTACGAACACATGCAGCGCGCGATTGTTGACTGCCTCTGCCGCTTTCCATGCTCTGACGCCCAAGACCATCACAACATTGACCCTGGCCGCCTGGCCTCGTCCACTGGAATCAAGCGCCTGCCAGGAGACCCCGGAGCTTCACTGGGAGGCTCCAGACGAACACGCCGGCGGTTCCGTCGCGTCCGCCAACGCCATCGACAGGATGGCTGCCCTCAGCTTGGAGTCTCTGTGCTAGAACACCTCCACGGATCAATCTCAGAGCAGGACACAGCCAAGCGAATCATTCTTGTGGCCTCAACCAGCAGCACCAGCAATTCATATCGCAGGAAAGATGCATCACAAGGCCGTGCTGCAAGATCGAGGGAGATCTTGCTGCTCACTGAGCTCTTAGCCATCGCGTCCAGGACTTCGTTCTGTGGGGATGTGGAGCCCTGCTGTGGGAGCCCCTTATTGGGTGGTACCAGCAGGATCCATCGCTGCGACTGCTTCATACACGACGTTGTAGCAATGGCGGTTACATGGAGGACCGGAGGACTTTTCCGAGCGGCAGTGATCTGCAAAACCAGTCTTGGCATCTGTCGAGTGGCAGGGGATGATCCACGAAATGTCTTTATCGCCTTAAGAATGATTGGAATCTGCATCGACAGCTTCCAGACCTGCAAGCATCTCTGAGACTTTGTACAAGTTCCACAGCTCGCCCAAATGCGGGTGCCAAGCCAGTTGCCACCATAACCTATGCTTCTGGCATGTCGTCAAGACTCATGGCATGATGTCATTCACCGTTCGGCTTCTGCTAGGCTTGGGCAAGGCTTCTCGTAGTCGTATTGCTAGACTAGCTTACACATTGCTGCAAACGTCCTGACAAGCCTTCAAAGTGTTTATGAGATTCCACAAGTGCAATAGTTTTCCGCTTTACGGCTGGCTGACGCTGACACGACGTGAAGCGAAGCAAGCCGAGACTATGTCCAGCTGAAAATTTCGGCAGTAAAGCCAGCAGAGCATCGAATCATCGATGAAGGCTATGTCCTACTCACCTGCGTCCAATCCTGGTCTCAAAGGCTCGGCCCATGACCTCTCGTGATTGCTGCGCAGTGTCAACTGCACGTAAGCACGCGGAAGGCCTCTCGGAGAGTACTTCTTCCGCACCTTGCTGACGTGTCGCTTGGCATAGAACTCCCTGGCCGCGTCACGAACGACCCGCTACAAGAGCCAGGCCGGCGCACCGCTCTGTTTCAACAGGTCAGGACGGCGACACTGGTCGGTCTTTCTCACGCTTCACCTGAGGAGGTCCTGGCCAGGCGAGGCTATGGAGACTAAGGGAAGGCTAAGGCAGGTGTTCAGTCCCGAGGGTTGCTGCTCAGGCTGCTCTCTCTTCTCGGGCTTGTCCTCAGTGCCGCGTGAACCAGCGGCCGGGCTGGAAAATGTTGGGAACCAGCGTCCTTGTCCGACCAAGCACCATGGTATCTTCGCCTCTTGCTAGAACGAGGGGCAAACATGCGGGACAGCGGCTAGCACAGTTCTCAGGTCGTGACACCCAGAAAGGGTTCAAGTCTTGCGGCGGATACCATGCCCACATTCCGCCCGCAGTGCCCACAAGAAATTCCCTGCATCGAGAGGCTGTGTGAGGCGTAAGCTCGAAAGCAGACTCCACGCATGTCTTCACAACTTGTGCTTGACATCATTCCCGCTTCTGCCAAACGCACTTTGTAAAGGCATGTTGACATGTTGTATGACTTGCCAATGCTGCGGAGGGGGTGGTGCTTCGAAAAGACACACAATCTGATGATCCCTGCTGAGCTCCAACCTGCTGTTCCTGCATGTCTAGGTTGGGTGCTGAATCCAGCTGGTCTGACGATGTTTTCCGGCCTAAACCGGCTGGAGGCTTAAGTCTCAAGGCAGCACATGCAGCCATTTGCTGAAGCCCGCATCGGCGGTCCGCTTTGTGACTTCCAAGCAGGGCATCGTGTTTAGTTTCGGAAAGACAACTCCCTTCACACTGGCGCTCTGCAAGCGCGTTCTGCACTCGTTCGTCGCACATGCACACATCCCACCCTCCGCCGTAAGTGGCTCTTGGCTGCGATTTTCAAGCGTGTGGCAGGAGGGTGGGAACATGTGGGAACGGTGTGCCCTCGGCCATGGTCTGCTGTCGGTCCCACCGCCTTCGGATTGTTTGATGTTCCTGAAACATGTAGACTACGTTCGCGCTTGTACACATCCCACTCCTAAAACGGGCCGCTTGTCACGGCGTCCATGTCTGCCTTGGCTGCGGCGCGCCATCTTTTAGGCGGCCCGTTCTGAGCGCGTTTTCCAAGGGATCGGATCTCTTCTCAAGGCATCGCACACATCGGCAACATCCAGTATCCAGAGTGCGGCTCTTGGCCCACACTTTCTCAGTCACAGTCTCTGAAACCTCATCGAGGATACAGCAACGGCACGACAGCATTCGCAGGGCGACATCCACACGAAAGGACTGCAGGTTCGCTTGGAGAACGTATCGGCCGGCCGGTGTTAATGTGGGTGTGTGTGCACTGTACCTGCTATGTGGTCTTGCGTGTCTCTAACCCGGCTACTGCGATCCGCCGACGTGGGGCCATCGCATAGCATTGACAGCGAATCATGTCGACTCTTTAACTGCTGTCATGCCCATGCACAAGGCTGAAACTACAACGTAGTCGGTTCTGACAAAAACGTCTCTGCGTACAAGACCAAGGTGAGCAAAGAACAAAAAGAAAAGTAGATAGCCGGATAGCCCCGAGAGCCAATCCGAAGAGTCGCTGAGAAGTAAGACAGGAGACAAACAAACTTACAAAAGGATCGATCCGGAAAGACTGAAACCACACAATAGCAAACCTTGAGAGTCGGAAATGCCAGAAAGGGCATCAATTGAACCAGCAACGCGAACCCTCGCAGTAACAAGCTCCGACGGAGCCGCGATTTCAACGGGCTCTAACCAGCACCACACATATTCTCAGCCGTGCTAGTTCACAGGACTGTCACGAGAAGGTGCTAGCGCTTCGCTGTCTTGGACTCGCAATCTGTCAGGATAGGAAAGGATGGACTGACGGCCGCGCCTCAAAAGACTCAGGAAAATAAATGCGCTGCTCCAAACAATTATATGGCCCTTCACCTCGGCACACAACTGCTTTCATGTTGCTGCGACAAGTTTTGGGTGCCGCCACTGCCACCAAGAGCTGAACCCGAGTATAGGTATCAAACTTCGGTTGCTCCGAATGCCTGAGCAGGATGCATCAGTTGCGTGTGTCACAAAGGTGTCAGGACCAACGTGGGCAATTTGCAGACGAATAACGCAAACTGTCGATTCACGTTCCGCCAATCGGCAGACCTGAGGCAATAAGCTTGAGTCGTGCAGCCTGCTCGTCCTGTCCCTCCATGCTTTTCTGGGTGACAAGACTGGAAGTGCGGGTGCCATGCCGCATGTGCAGCACCAGTTTGCGCACCTGACAGGACAAACGAAGCCGGGCTGCACGCAGGCCCTCACCTCCCAACGATCTTGCGCCTGGATTCAAGTCGACCACTCGTGCCCGCTCTACAGGCTGAACCTTCTTTTCAGACCAGTGGAGAGCTACTTAAACGACAAATGTTACGTACACTGAGGCAACAGCTCCTGCTTCAAGGAGCTTGACAGCCTTCAGACCGCAAGAGGGGACAGTGCATGAAGCGCACAGCAAGCTGTGGCATGGAAAAGCTGAAGCCCTTCACTGGAGATGCCTCGTTGAACTCTGTGCTCAGCTTCACAAACTTTTTCTCAGCTTCAGCTTGTTCATCACGGGGAGCTAGATCAGGATGCTGCTCCTGGATCCAAACGTACAGGGTTTCACTCTCGCTTAGCCCTACTCATCACAAAGACGAATCGGCCTTGGCTCTGTCCCTGTACGCCGCCTTGAGGAACGAAATTGCAGATTTCGACTCCTGCGAGACCATGGTCATCATGTCGGATCCCCTAATTAGTTGACTCCGACGTCTTCCGTGGCTCCTGTTTGGAGATCTCGACCGGACACAAGCCGAAACTACGCAGCCTCAAGTCATCTTCAGCCCTGGCCCGCACAGTTCCAGAGCCAACTTGCCGAGGTGCAAGGTTGACAAGCGGACAGCTTTCAAACCTCGGCCAAAGCCCAAGCTGATCTTCACACGAATGACAGCTCCAGGTCCGGGCTGGGTCTCATGAGGCGACGGAGCGTTGGCTCTACATCTTCGACTCACAAAACATAGCCCTTTCTCTGGAGCTTATACAGGAGTTCATGAGGCTTCTTCAGGATCGACCTTCGCACAGCAAAGGACCTCTCCGGATGTATCCAACTTTCAACTTTGGCCAAAGACATGAAGCTACGAATTTGAATTAAGACATAAGGCCAAAGAGTCAGCCCTACGATCCAGTCCGAACCATGCCAGCCTACACATGAAGGTATAGGGGAAGAGACTACGAACTCTCATCAAACAGAATCATGTTGAAGTGAATCCAAGCATGCTGAAGTAGCAATGTGCAGTTGGGCAAGCTTGAGCAGATCTGCAAGAAGACGGCAAAAAGCCCACATGCAAGCAGGTGGTGCGCCGTCCCACCCATGCACCCCATCTTTTTGTCCCGGAACAATCCTACCTCAGGTGCAGCCGATCAGCTGGTGCGGAGCATGACCTGGTTAAGGTGGGTGGCAGGAAAGTGTCGTCTACCACGAGACCACTATAAGAGTAAGGGCTGTGCATCTGGGGTCTTCGAAGAGCAGTAGTCTGCCATCACACATGCACAAAGGACATGTGACTTCCTTCCTGAGAACCGCCATGCACTATTCGGAGCAACACAGGGCAGGCTCTCCCTCAGGAATGCTGCTCAGGGCCTGCAAGTTTCACAAGCAGCCAGAGTGATTCAGATCCATCGTCTGTGTAACTGCCCCCTACTCGCGCTGCAGGGTTGCACTACACATGAAGCTTAGCGGTGTCCTGCAGTTCAAGCTCGTCATAGTCACCAGCATGGCCACTGTCACGATATCGTTCAACGACACATGCGCACCTCGCAGAGGAAAATCTTAAAATCTTTCAGCCTTGGGGCCCCGTTTCCGCTTTTGCTTTGAATGGTCACCTGAGGACGCCACAGACGCTTCCAGGGCATCGCGCCCGAGGTCAGTTCATCATCAATGGCACGCTTCCAACCTCGCAAACACTCGGACTTCAGGCCCTTCAGGCCAGGAGCCATCTAGGAGCCATCTTGAGCCACTTCAAGCCGCCCGGGCCCCTGCCTGGCCAAGCTTTCGCCTGGGACTCGCAGGACGCGAACGGGCTCCTCCAGGCAGCCCTGCCGTGCCTTTTGCGTCTTCGCCGGTTCGGCTGCTGCATGTCCTGTCACGCAAGAACCTTCAACGGCTTTTCGGTTTGATGCTGCAGTTGGGTCTGACTTTCTGGAAGCTTTAGCCGTCGCTGGTGAGAATATTGGGACGTGCCAGCTCTGCCAGATGGCTTTGCGTCAGCTGGCTTGGAGTTCGCAGCGGCTATCACGTTCCACATGGCATCAATCCTCGGCAGGAATGATGGCAAGCCCCCTTACTTCAAGATCCATCCGAGTCACCAACTTGGATTCATCCCAGACCTTCAGGGAGTTCTTGACCTGTTGCTTCGGAGAAAATGGAATGTGTTCTGCACACGCAAGAGCAGTTGGGGCTTGCGCGAAGTTACCGAAGGCCTTCTGCTTTCTAGGGATATTGTCAAAGCCTGAGTGCCCGGCTTCAAGAAACATCAGCGAGCTCAAGCGAAAATTCAGCCGGCCAAACATGCAGCAACGGCATCTCACTCCACCCGCACTTCTACTTGCTGACTCCGATATTTTGCAACCAGGTTGCCCAGCAACTTCTGCACCAAGCTCCTCGTCCGGATTCATTTTACGAACATGTCATGGCAAGTCCATCTAAAATCTAGAGAACCTTCCAATCTTGTCATCTGCCTTATCTGTGGCGCAACATCCGTCTGTGGATCTTCGATTGCTCGCCGCACGCCATCAACCTGGATATCCAAGTCAAAAGACCAAGAGCCGTCACCAAACCGGCTCCGAAGAATCGGACGGCAAGCTCAGTCACGGGCCCAAGAACCTTGCTTCAGCTGCCCTTTGTTGCTGCTCCTGAAGGCATTCTTGTCTGGATGCACTCTGCCCTCTCAGAGCATGTTCTCTTCGAATTCTACTCGGAACCAACTTGGGCATATGCTCTTTGGCCTGGAAAAGGTTGCCCTGGCAGCGACAAAGCAATGCTGTTCTGCTCACAAAGGTCCGACTCCGCTGCAGTTTCTGCGTAATGCTGAAACAAGCATGACAGGGCTTTGCAGATTGAAAAAGCGATCTGTTTCCCGGGCCTGATACTTCTGTGCCTCTGATACACAGCTAGTGTGTGATTGCCACTCGTCCCAAGCGAAAACCTGCACTGAAGAGCAAATGTGTGAATTTTCAACACAAGCTGCGGAATTCGCGCCTTGGAGCAATCGATGCAACTCACCGTCCAACTCCCACATCCTTGTAAAGCACAAGCTTTGCATCCAACTGCAGGGACCGACACAAAGACCACGGTGACATGTCCCCGCAAAGGCCCTTTCTTTGCAAGTGCTGCGCCAGCTTTGGCTTTTTGACCTTGGTGGGTGGCTTGAACTCGCCTGCGATGTGTGCGCACGGATTTGCTTGCTATACATCGAAGTTCCACAACACTTCCAGACCGATTGCATCCTTACAAGGACAAGATCGCCGTTCATCATCGTACAGTCGCACCCGCGGGACGAAACCCCATCCAAGTGTATGAAAGCGCTGCTAAGTGCAAGTGCATGTGTGCTCACCTGTTCATCCAGAAGCCTGTCGTCATCAGCAAGACTTCTCTGGCTGCGAGACAGGCTCTCTTTTCCTTTGTACCCACAACTGCCTTAACGCGATCGAGATGCCGTTTCGTTGCACCTGCCAGCAGGGACTGCTGCTGAATTTACACGCAACACGGCAAGACATCGCTGAATTCTGAGCATCTGGCAATCCACACTCGAAATACACCATGGCTGCATCACACTAAGATACGCAGATCGCCCTGCTTGTTCTGCAACCACGCAGCGTGAACTGTTGTTGACCCTACTCAAATTTGACAAGGTCCCGTTCAACACGTCTTCCAAGATTGTCTTGCGCAGCTTGGACAACTAAATTGTCGCCTCTTATCCCGCGCTGTTGGAGCCGACACGTATATATATATATATATAGAGAACATGCAAAAATGGCTCCCCCTAGATGAATTGAACTGAAATGGCAAGACCAGTGGTCTCCCGAATGCTGCTTGGGAGTGGTCGTAGTGACCATTCAGTGGCACTGCTAGGGAACCTTGGTGGTGCCTGTCTCCCACAGCTTTCCTCGGGGTTTCCATGCTCTGTCGTTCAAGTGCTTTTTGGTCTTGAAAATACAGCTGCCTTTGTCTAAGCCCTTGACCTGGGGTTTGCCTCTTCGAGTTGGCTCGAGATCCCGTCTTTCGGCGCTCATACCGTGACAGAGGCCATGGCGCCTCATGGGAGGCTGTCTAAGGGCAGGGCACGGACAAACCCAGCGCTCGGCTTAGGTCAAGCCTCTGTGACGTACAGCAGATTGACTCTGAACTTTGGGTCGCACCAGCGTCAATTGACATGTTTTGCTCTCTCGGCCCCTGGTTTCGTGGACGATTCCGTGTGACGTCCTCCAGCATTCCAGCACCGCAGCACAACACGAAGTATTGCACAAAATGCGCTGAACAAATGGCCTGATGAGGATCCATAGTGGAAGTCTGATACTTGCATACACGACCACGTTCACGCTGCTCGAACATCTGCACATCTATCTTGCACACTAACGCAGATGCCCGTGCTCTGCCTAAGTCGCAAGGGAGCTGTCTGGCATCCGTCATGTTTGAAGAGTGGCAAGACGGCGAGTATAAACGAAGGACTCAACAAACCGATGTGTCATGAATGTTGCTTGGAAGGCGAAAGACGATCTTCCCGTGTTTGAAATTTCCTGTGCACGACTCATCACAACATTAATAATCTTCCATGCACTTATAGACTTTTTGCTTTTCGGCATCAAGTAAAAACAAGCGTCCACCGGGCATTTGGCCCCTTTGGCTCAACCAACCAACTGGATGCTACACGAAGGCATGGAACACCCGTTTGGATGAGCTGTGACCAGGGCTAGTTGGTGTAATCTCTGCACGCATAGACACGGTTGTTTTTAATCCTGTGCACTGTACAACCGGCACTAGGCCCGACCCACGAGCTACTCTCGCTGCAAACCGGTATTGACAAACCCCAAACCCTAAAAAGAGATGCTGAACCCTAAACTAAACGAACGGTTGGGAAACCCCGAACCCTAAAAAGAGATGTTGCCTGACCCAAAAAGCTGCTATTGGCAAACCCCAAACCCAATAAGAGATGCGGCAGCCCAGTACATTTTTGGTTGGGAAGGCCAAAACATCAAAGGAGACGTTGCTTGACCCCAAAGCCTGCAAAGAAGCAGTTATTGACAAACCCGAAACCCCCTACGGAGATGCTAGAACCCTAAACAAAAGCAACGGTTGGGAAACTCCAAACCCGAAAAAACATGTTGGTTTCCCCACGATTGCAAAGAAGCTGTTATTGACAAACCCCAAACCCAAAACGGAGATGCTACAACCCCAAAAAAAAGCAACGGTTGGGAAACACCAAACCCTAAACAACATGTTGGTTGTCCCAAAGCCTGCAAAGAAGCAGTTATTGACAAACCCGAAACCCTATACGGAGATGCTAGAACCCTAAACAAAAGCAACGGTTGGGAAACTCCAAACCCGAAAAAACATGTTGGTTTCCCCACGACTGCAAAGAAGCTGTTATTGACAAACCCCAAACCCAAAACGGAGATGCTACAACCCTAAACAAAAGGAATGGTTGGGAAACCCCAAACCCGAAAAAACATGCTGGTTTCCCAGCGCCTGCAAAAAAGCTGTTATTGACAAATACCAAACCCAAAACGGAGATGCAGAGATGTTGCTTGACCCAAAGCCTGGAAGCTAGTGACAAACCCCAAAATTGAAAAGGATGCTGAAACTCTAAACAATATGGAGACCCAAAGCCGGCAAACAAGGCGTTGTCGACAACTCCAAACCCGAGACGGAGATGCCTCAACAAAAAGATGCTGGCTTAGCATATTGAAGACTTGGCTTAAAAGGCCCTAGGTGACCCCCCAGCCCAGGGAACCCTCT
>CAJNDV010031454.1:22875-35210 GCA_905221635.1 Symbiodinium sp. CCMP2456 | reverse complement strand
TGGACTGGGGCGGGCTGAGGGAGGGAGGGGAGGTTGGGCTGACAGTTGGGAGCGCCCTAATCGGGGAGCGGAGGGCCCTATTCGTCGTTGTGGAAGAACAAAGCACTAGATCTTTATGTCTTCACACTCCGATCCTACCATAGAGAGGACTTACATCCGTCAACGCCCAATTCTTCTTGCTCAGTGTTGACTTCGAAGTTCAGCGGGGCTGGCTGTTGAGCATCAACTCAAGCACGTAAGAGGTCATAGTTAGGAAAAAGTTACATTGTTATGGATACTTTAATTCATCAAGGAGTAGAAGTTTCGATTTTAAATACTGTCCCGACCCCAGATATAAATTTCGTTTTAAGGTTTGTAGACAGTTGTAGAAGTTCAAGCCATGGAAACTGGCGATGTAATGATGGACCTAACTGCTCCGTGCCGTCGTCGTTTGCATGTTATCTCCCGCCTGCACACTGCGTGGGAATGCACAGCTGCTGGATGTTTGTCTACTACTTTGGCGGACTATGCAAATGCTATGCGCCTAGAGCGCAGTGAGCTGTCATTTGCAAATGATGACAACGAGATCGGTGATACCACGTGCACCGACGACTTGCATTGCATTGCACCAAACATTGCCGTCATCGTGGTCCTGACCGTGGAAGACAGATGCATTTTGAGATTGGCTGAAATTTTGGGGAATGCAGTTGCGATGTTCCGCACCTTCATTGCTGATGATGGTGGAGGCAAGCTGAGCTTCCAAAGGTTCAAAGCTGTTTGCCTACACGAGAAGCCTTTCCACCAGATCGAGGAGGTGACCCGGCTGGCGGAAGTGGTCTGGAATTGCATCAAGAATCCAGGCGAGAGCATGACCGAGTTTGAATGGGAGAATCTTTTCTGGCCGCAGTTGAAAGCTTGCGAAGGTGCCGTTCGAATCATGTCGCAACCTTCTGAAGACTCTGTGATGCTGGGGCCACTGCCGCGATTTGGCACGGTCCGGTGCTGCGTTCCAAGGCAAGAGCAAGTGCGGAATGGGACGTTGTGGCGTCGGGTCCTATTCGGCGATTTCAATCAGACTGGGTGGGTTGTTCAAGACAAGCTTCGCCAGACCTTTTCGTTCATGTCTGCTGTTGATGAGGACCCAGTAATGCGAGAAGTCCAAAGTATGAGTCAGTCCGCTGCAGATGTTGTCATCAAGCAGGAGGATGAGGCCACCAGTCAAGAGAAAGCCCGGGCGTAGAATAGAATTTAAGTAAGTTTAGGGTTTGGGCTGCAAGGTTTCGGGTTGATCCTTTTAAGCTTTTGCGCGAAATACCGAAAGACTTCGTCACTAGGGGTGCCTTTTTAGCTTTGTGAGCTCTTCTTTCTGGTTTACTATTTGTGTATGTCTGCAGCATTCTTACGTTTTCTTTGCTCCCGACTAGATCCCGACTCAGGCAGTTCCCGCTATCTTTCAGAATATGTATGTCCGTAGATAAATTGAGAAAGAAGAGGGAATATCGATATCCTTTTTCTTTAATACGGATTCCATGCATTTTTCCGGAAAGCCTGGTGCAGGCTTTAGATCAGCTGCTGGGTGTCGACTTGGAACAGCAAAAGAAAGAAGAGGCCGGCTAGTACTGAAACTCCGAAACCCCCTCTAAACCCTAAACTCTAAATCTACAACCCTGGAATCTATCTATCTATCTATCTATCTATCTATCTTTATAATATATACCTGTGTCTTCGGTTTGCTGTTCTTTTTGTGCCCGCTTGCTCGAAAAGCTTTTCGGGCGTTTGTGGGCGCATGTTACATTCAGTACTTACTAAGACTTATGATTGGGCGATTCTCTTTCTGATTGGGCGTTTTCGGGTTGGACTGGGCGAAACCGTACTTTCGCTGGTCCATGCTCCTGATTGCTCAAGCTTTTGTAGGTGTGGCATCTTGTCACACCTTAAACACGAACTAAGAAAGTCAGCACCTGCAACATCCTACAACAGGCTGGCTTACAGCATAATTCAATTCTGTCGTCTACCTCTATAGATTCAGTCCCAAAGCTTTCAGATGAGAAGGATTGCAAGCCCATCAGGAAGTATGTCTGAAGTAGGCAGGTAAGGCCTCTTGCTGCCGACCACGGGCAGAACGGTGCGCCCTCTAACGCCTATGCGATGCTCTTGACTGGGTGGTCCGTGCTATAAGAAAACACCTCGGTCGATCGCAGGTACTCCTGCGTTTCTTTTGGCCAGGGCTCATTCACGACCCCGTGGTGCAGGCGTGCAGACTTCTTTTTCGTCGTTGTTACAGGTTGTCACTTTGTTGGTGTGCAATGTACTGATATTTAACAAGTTCTTTCGTGGAGGTTCGGCTACAGACTTTGACAAGAAAGGCGGGCCCCGGCTAACTGTCGCACCCGAGCGGCTTTCAGGTAGTTCTGAATCTTTGGCAGGCGCCTTTCTGCTAGTCCGCATCCCATGGGTCGCCAAACACGGTGCGCCCCCCTCCCCACCGCAGTTGCACCCGAGTATAAACCGAGTTTTGGGACAGAAGCGGCAGGTACTCATACGATTCTCTTCGGCCAGGCCTGCTTCGGTCTGGGACGATCTTGCAACGGCATTTACAGCACCACGTGCGACATGCAGCCAGTGCTTGCACCGCATTGTTTGGCGGGCTCAGTGTGTCAGTGCAATATCAGATTCCGTGCTCCGAAGTGCCCATGGCGTGTACAGTGAAAGCTTCGAGCCTGGTTGAAAAGGCTTACGACTCAGGCCAGGTTCCTCAAAGGAATAATAAATAATGCGCAGACATGCATAGATTTCCGTTGCCGACCCATCAGGACTCATGAGCATGCCTGGTGCATTCTGGAAGCAAGCCAATCACGTCCTGCATCCAACCTCGGGTGATGAGCATTGGCTGCATGCGACAGCTGTCGCTGATTAAGCTTTGCACCTTGTAGGAATTATCATGGGAACTTCAGTTGGCAAGCTATTTTCCCGAGGCAAAAATCAACGAGACCCAGTTCCGCAACCTGTTGGAGAACTTTCACAACAAGGGGTCGACGTGGTTGCTTTTTCACGTGTTTCGCAAGCTACGCTTTTCGGCTGCAGGGAGGCATGTGCTTTGACATGGCGGTGTGTTTGATTTTATCCTTGAACGATATCGTAGCTAAGGCTCTGACGCGCAGGATTGATGACATCAAGCGAGAGCTTGGTGCCAGGGGACTCTTAAGCTAGGCGACATCCTCTTTGTATGTGCGCCTGCAATAGGGTGGCGTGCCGAAGCAAGGCTTTATAACCTTCGACGCCTTGGCATGGTACGGAGTCGGGGAAAATGATATGTGCTTACTCGGTAGGGGTAGGTCTGCCTTTGAAGTCACCATGAAATGAGCACATACCCTGGCTTTGGGCAGGTCTCTGGATGAGTATCGTTGGCTTTGTGTGCCCCTCGCACTCCATGTTTCCCTGAGATTAGAAGCCTTTGTGTGGTCATGTCGCATCAAGATAAACGCATCTGTGGCACGCGCAGCTGATCAAGCTTGATCCGATCCATTTTGGATCTGTGTCACCTTCAGCTTAGAAGCTTGAAGCTGGTTCCATGCCACAGAAGAGATACTCTTTGCCAAAAGGCCATTTAGATGGCCTTGCTGATGCTTTGGCCAACAACAAGGAGTGCCGCGAGCGCTTGCTTGAGAGCCACGCCCTCTTGCGTTGGCCGGGCCCGAAGCAGACGGGCAAAGTGACACAGAAGGCTTTGAAGATGAATGTGGACGTCCTGTTGGTTGTGGGTTCCATCCTATGCCCACAATCCCCAACCCAGATAGCGGTCAATGTGGGCCCACCCAAGAAGGAGGCTGGGTGGGTGCGGGTAGTCATTAGGTTCCGTTCTGTGTAAATCATCATGTCTCGGCAGGTGAGACTACTTCGACAGAAGTTGAAGATGGAGCCGGATCCCGCCAATGTCGTATGTGAAGGCCATGCCATTAAGGGTTTTTTGAGCCTCATCAACAGACGGCTGTATGCTTCAAGCAAGCGACGTGATGCGTGCCAGAAATTATGCAGTTGCAGTTTTTGTGAGCGATTTGTGCCGGAGTCGTTGATCGTAGCTAGTTTGCATTTAACAAAGGACCCGGAGTTGCAGCGGGTCTATGCCTTCTTCCGGAGTCATTGGCCTGGCCCCGATGTCGTAGATGATGAGGAGCAGGAGGATGAGCTGGGGGACGCGGCGGTGGAATATGAGGACGATGGGGAAGATGCGGATGATGATGGATATGAGGACCTTGAAGATGATTTCCAGGAAGCCCTGTGTGATACCGAGTTGCGTGAATCTTTTGGGCTTGTGAGTGCTTCCTCGCAGCATCCAGCAGAGCCGCCGAGCAGCGCTGACAACCCGACACCCGAGCACCAGATCCCAGCGTCGGTCATTGCAGACAACCCGACACCCGAGCACAAGGCCCCGGCGCCGCCGTCGCAAACACCGACCGACCCCTCTCCCCCGTCTGCCCCACCATTGAAGAGAAAGGCCGCTTTTGTGGAACACACTGATGTACGCAAGCAGCGCATCGAGGAGCTAAAGTTACTTGAATCAAGATCAAGTTTGGTTTGCGATGTTTCCCGATGCACTTTGGTGACTCTGGTATTTGTGGGGCATAGTGTAGCTCCTAAGGTTGAAGATCAAGGAGCGCCAGGCCGCTCTTATGGCACAGCTTGCTCCACGTGAGCTGCCTGCCCAAGGTCTGGCTTGTGTTGGTGGAAGCATTCCGATTGTGAAGTGTTTCTGTGCATAGATAGAGTTTGTTGGCCCGTGAACCGCTGCAGGGGTGCATCCTTACCCGAACGACATGGACAATTTGGAGACGCAGCCCTACGAGTGCACGCTTGAGAAGCAGGCGCGGCAAAGCCGAGCTTCAGGACGAGACGATGGTGTTGCTAGGCCGTTTTGCCATTCCTTGGATTGACACAGGATCCGACCCTGGAGATGCGAGCAGCTGGTCCGGACACGGGGCCCGGACTCCAGCCCTTAAGTTCCTCTAATGAGGCCCCCAAATCCCCGGAAGAGCCTAAGGCTTCTGTTGAAGTTGAAAACGAGGCCCCCGAATCCCAAGTGGAGCCACCGGCTTCTCCCGGAGTTCAAGGCAAGGCCCCCGAATCCCAAGTCAAGCCGCCGGCTTCTCCCGGAATTCCAGACGAGGCCCCAGAATCCCAAGTCGAGCCGCCGGCTTCTCCCGGAGTTCCAGACGAGGCCCCCGAATCCCAAGTCGAGCCGCCGGCTTCTCCCGGAGTTCCAGACGAGGCCCCCGAATCCCAAGTCGAGCCAGACCAGGACTTCTTAGAAACACTACACTATAAGATAGAATAGAGAATAGGAGTCCTTAAAGCCCGTTGATGAGTTCCTGTGGTGCAGGATACTGGCGACGGCAAGGCCGAGGAGGCGGAATCTGAAGCGTTCGATGTTTTCGCTGTTGAGGTCTGCTGGCTTTGCTAATTCTGTTGCGGTGTGCAGTGTGTCGTATTCCTTAGGGGGTGCCGTTGTCGAGAAGTTTCTACCTGATAGATTCGAGGAATCCCTGACGCGATTGGACCAGCAACAGCAGAAGCCCCCGAAGCCGCGTGGGCGTGGGCGTGGGCGTGGGCGTGGGCGAGGAGGAGGTGGCGGTGGAGCGATGAAGAAACCAGCTGCGGCTGTGAAATCGGCTGCCACGCCCAAGATCCAGGGCGAGACTGGGGACGAGGAAAAGCAGGAATCCGATCACGAGTCCCATGCCGGAACGATCCATTACGATGAGCAGCAGGTGGGTGCTGCGAAGGAGAAGGACCCAAAGCCGAAGAAGCAAGCCAAGGATAAGCCCAAGCGAAAGCTACCGGCTTCGGAGCCAGCAGCCGCTGACAAGCGCAAGAAGGGTGGCAAGGAGTCGGAGCCTCCTGCAGGGCCACCTGCGGGCAGCACGGCGCCCGCAGACGCGAAGGCTCAGGGCGCCAAAACCTTTGCTCGCAGGTATTGCCCGAAGGGTGGCCCGAACAAAGAGAAGTGGCTTGGGTTGCGTGATGCATACAACGCAGCAGTCAGCATTCACATTGTGTCGCCATCCAAGATGGAGGACTTCGGACTTCGGGTTCGGTAGATATTAACTAAAGCCGTGATGAATAAACCCTAAACCCCGAACCATTTCTTCTTTTAACCAGGACCACTTCTTCAAGTTCTTCACGACCTGGTACACCAAAGAGACCTTGAAAGATGCGACAGCAGACAGGTACAAGTGCCTGGCTCTTCAGATCGTGCCTGAGTATTTGCAACAAGAGGCTTTGAAGGATCTTGTCAAAAATGACGAGGATGATGAGTGAGTGATTTTGAACTTGGGATTCAGGAAGTATGAGACAGACTTCATGAAAGGAGTTGTTGACTTGTAGAAGGCAGCTGTGCTTATTCATTGGGCAACATAAGTAAATCAGAAGGCTGTTTCCTTGGCTTCCGGGGGATCCTAGCAGACGTGGGGACAACCAGAGCCTCCTTTCTGCTGGGCTTGAGCTGAAAATCAGCAATGTTCCGCTTGCATCGCAAAGCTTATTTCTTTCGGGAGATCCGCGGAAATCAAGAATCGACAGCTTTTGAGTACTTAGTGCAAGCACACTCCGGCATCAAGGTTTCAAGACCACCTTTGGAAGTTCCATTTTCGAAGGTACTACTTCGCTATCTTCGCGATGCCGACCATGCGTGGGCTGGCCGTGTATGCCCGAGCGGGACAACTGCAACAGTCCCGTCTGTACCGACCTGTTTATTCAGGGTTCTTGTTGTGTGTCAGATGCCCACTTCTTACATGGAAGCAATTACACGACCACTCGTATTTTGAGTTCTGTGCGACATATTCGGCTCAGATTAATTTTTAGCCGTGTCGGAGTCCGATGAGTTTCGATGACACCAAAAGAGGTGGAGGTGGTTCTACGAATCATGATCCATATGGGGCTTCCGAAGGAGCCTCGCTGAATTGTTTGTTCATGTACTTTACTGCAATATCATGGAGAAGCTGTGCCGCATTTCATATCCAAGGTCTATGTGCTCCTTGTTCTGATGACCAGCTGGTTGGATGGTGTGAAACTATCTGGCAAGTTTGATGTGATCGAATACTTCGCCGGTGTTGGTAGAATCACACGCCTGGCATCTGCCAGGAAATACCAAACTGCAGCTTTCGATCTAGGCTATGGTGCCCCGAAGTCTTCAGGACATCGAAGGAAACGAAACTTTAAGAAGAAGCCGTGTATGGACATCAACGGATCTGCTGGCTTCGTGTGCCTTTTTCTGCAGCCAAGCTAGGTCGCAAGCATAATCGTACATTGGCCGAATCGAGCTTGTTGGCTGCTCTTGCCGCTGAGGCTGTGCATCATCCTTCTACTACAAGCCAAACATCATTCTTGCCTGAGCATCTGGGCTATTTGCTGCTCGTCATGGGTTTCAATAAGCCGTGGGAGTTCATGCCGATGCTCCTTCAATCCAATGGGAAATGTTGGCAGTTCTGCCGTGAGACAAGCCAACAAGATGGTTTCAAGGCCGTCTGAGCTTCTACGAGAAATAGTATGAAGCACTAGCTACAGCGCAATCGCATCACCCAGAGAAGCAGTGGCAGTAGCAGTTAGCGGTACCAGTAGCAGCCACAGCAGTGGCAGGAGTTAGTAGCAGCAGCGGTAGTAGTTTTTCCAGTAGTTGTGGCAGTGGTAGTGATAGTGGTGGTGGTGTTGGTGCGGGTGTTGGTAGTGGTAGCGGTGGCAGCAGCGACAGCAAGAGCGGGGTTGGGGCTCGTGCTTTGTTTTTTCAACGGAGGAATTGCGGTGTTAAAGGGCTCGGGCCTAGGGATTCTACGGTTCAGGTTTTGGGCTTTTAAGGATGTTCGTGGGTGTGCGACCAAGAGGTTCAGAGGCCTGGTTTGTATTTCCCAGGAATCACCTTTCTCAACAGGAATCGAGTTCAGGGTTCCCCACACATAGGATATCCCGAAACCCACAGAAACCCAGACCTTCTAAACACCAAGTCCTGGAACTCTCAATCCATAGAAGCCGAGCCCAAGAACACCGACACCACCAGAAACTCAAACCTTCTAGGGACGGAAAACTTGAACCTCACCCCCCGAAGCACTTGCGCGGGCCTTTCTTAGAGGATTCGACCCCACACCTTTAGCCCAGATAAACCCTTTGGGATACTAGTCTAGGGCGTGGTTTTTTGAATTTTAGGTGAGCATACACCTCGCGTTATGGCTTTAGTTGAGAACCCCAGCATACCGATCCTAATTATATGCAGTACGGGAGTGTAGGATTATGGGGGTTGGTCACCTAAAACTTAGCATACACATCCTCGGGTTTTGGTTATGAAGAGTTCGCAAACCGCCGTTTTTAGAAACTAGGAACCTACAGTAGGGATCAGCGCAAAGACTCTTGAGGATGCCTAAACCTAAACCCGATTCGAAAGGCCCGCAGCCACTCACCCACTCATCCGCAGCACCTGTGCGGCAGGTGCATTCTGCTCTTGATGACGGCAATTGCAGCAGGAGGTTGTCCCGTTATCGAGAATCCGGGCAGTTCCCTCGTATACTTACATGATCGGTTTCAGTGGATGATTGATCGGCTCCGTGCGATTGGTATTTCTGTGTCTTCGGCTGAAGCAGGGACGGGGTGTGTCTTCGAACCTGGGGCTTAGGGCTTATAGGGTTTAGGGTTTGATTTGCGATATTGCAAGACTAGCAATGCACATATGAATCCATGAACTTCGTGAATCGTGGCTTCGCAACAAACCTTTCCATTCCAATTTCCCAAACCCTTGATCCTTAAAACCTCAACACCCAAAGCCCTGTGCCCGCAAACGAGTAATGCAGCTGCTTCTATATGGAGTCGAGTAACCCGAAATCTTGAAAGCCTTAAAGCCCTAAACCCCTAAAGCCTAGCATCCCCACAACGAGCATTGCACCTCCTGGCGTCGAGCTCCCAGAGTGCAACTACCTCCGGTTGGTTCCGGGAGGGTTGCAGGATACAGCTGTTCACTGGCATGACTGTGGTTTGCCACAATTTAATTGCTGTAACTTGGGCACACTGTAGAAGAGTTCTGAGTACACTATTGGGTTTAGGGTTTGGGGGATCTAGGTAGAAGTCCACGAACCTCCCAAAATGAACCCCGAATACTTAGACACACTGTAGAAGATTTATGTATACACTATAGGGTTTAGGGTTTCTGGGATCTAGGTAGAGGTCCACAAACCTCCCAAATGAAGCCCGAATACTTAGAAGACACACTGTAGAAGATCTATGAATACACTATAGGGTTTAGAGTTTGGGGATCTAAGTAGAGGTCCACAAACCTCCCAAAATGAAGCCCGAATACTTAGACACACAGTAGAAGATTTATGAATACACTACAGGGTTTACTGTAGGGTTTGTGGGATCTAGGTAGAGGTCCACAAACCTCCCAAAATGAAGCCCGAATACTTAGGCACACTGTAGAAGAGTTCTGAATATAGTATTGGGTTTAGGGTTTGAGGGATCTAGGTAGAGGTCCACAAACCTCCCAAAATGAAGCCCGAATCCTTCTTACCCAAAAGACTCTCGAGCCCGAAATTTTCGAAAACAGTGGGCCCGGAACTGGATCTAAGCCGAGGTCTACAGGCAAAGCTTTTGGATGTACCACTTTGGGCATGCCAGCTGGAAGAGAACAATTCTTTGGAGCACAAGCCCTTGGATTTCCGTATTCGATAAAGGTCCGGTCCAGAAGGGCAAACACATTGCTCGAGTCGCAACGAGCACCCATTATGTTGACAAACATGGACGGAAACGATTTCATGGTTCTGCTAGCTTACGAAGCACGCAGCAACGTGGCCGTAATATGTGCTTGCAGACGCTTCCTTGAGGCCTAAACCCACTAAACTAAACCCGAAACCTGAAACAGCCAAGGGCGTACACTCCCGCATTCGCGGCCGAGATGGTGCGTCGGTTCCCCGCCTTGGTGTCCTCCTGCCAGAAGCCCGCCGAAGTCCTTCAGCCGCAAGAAAGCTTCTAATGCAATTTGCCGGGTCCTAGGCTTCACCCTCAAAACCCACTAATGCACCAAGGTGATGGAGCAGAAACACTTTGTGAGCTGATAGCAGAAATGCCCAGTGATGATCCCTGGAATGATGCAGCTGTGCACGACGCCTTTCTATATGTCCGAAACAGCAAAAGACTTCGGATCCCTGAAAGCTTCCGTAGCTTGTTCCCAAGGAAACAGTGATGGAGCTGCACGGCTTCCGGCTAATTCAATACAATTAGCTGCATAGACAAGAAGCATACCACATGATGTGCCAAATCAGGGCTTATGCTCGTTATCTGTCCAAAGCAGCACGACTGAACAGTTTCTTCTGGAGCTGCTGACGTCGATTGCTGTTTGTGATCCTAAAACCCTAAACCCTAAGCCCTAAACCTCTCAATCCTAAAGTGTTGTCTTTTGTTTCTGTGTTTGCTGTTTTTATATGTTTTTTATAGTTTTTGGCGGTTTTTGGCAGACCCGGAAGTGGGCGCAACTGGGCGGGAAGTGGGCGCAACTGAGCGGGAATGGGGCGGAACAGGGTGGGATGCCAAAATACTACCATAACCTTTGCTAGTCGCTTTGTTCGGGTATCATTGTTTTCCACATGAATGCTCTGAGATCTAGTTAGATGGTCAGCCGGCCTTGCCTGTAGTGGGCAATCTGGTTCTTTTGTGTTGGGGCCATGCTTCCGGGCGATGTGCAAAGCCGAACCTGGTCTTCGGACACCCTTGTGAGTGGTTTGGCTGCTATAACTGCACAAGCCCACCCGGAGCTTTGCAAGCTCCTCGGTTGCAACGAGACGGACCCGGAGATGAAAGCAATGCAGGACGAGCTTGCACAGCTTGAGGCCGGATCTGTTTATGGTGTGCCCTTTTGAGGTTAGGCTTATGCCTGTCAGAAAGCATGTGAACCCGAAGGCGGAAGCGCTGCTATCCCCCAGCAACCAGCGGGAATATGGCGCCCAGGAAACACAGACGATTCCGGATACCCCAGACCCGGTAGACATGGAGATGGAGGCCCAAGCTTCCCAGCCCCAGCCAGCTCCAGCCCAGCCAGCTCCAAAGCCCCAGCCAGCTCCAAAGCCCGAACCAGCCCTAGACCCGCAGCCATCTCCGAAGCCCAAGCCCCCAGCTCCTGATGTGACAGCCCAGAAGAAGACCAAAGACCCAGCTGATGTCAGGGGTAAAGGCAAAGGTCAGGGTCTTGCCACCCCCAGCACCGTTGCGAGAAATCTTTCGGACGCTTTTGCCAACGCTGAGGCCCGTAGTGTATCAAAAAAACACTGCTGAATCGGTACGTCGTTCCTTTTCGTTTTGCTTGTGTCCCTGAGGATGCGCAAGATGTTCCCCGGAACACGGAACAGTGGAAGGATTTCGCAAGGCATCGTGAGCTTGCAGGGATGGCTGTACCCCCGCACGAGTCTCTGCAACAGTGCGGGCCTGAGCGGCCCGTTGCGGAGCCGGCGGTTGTGCGTGAGATTGAGATGGAGGACTTGCAAGAGGAGTTTGTAATCCAGGACCCACAACCTCCCCCCCAACTTGTTGAGATCAGTGAGAATGCGATCTACAAGCGGATGTACCGGGTCTTCAAGATGAGGGAGGACGGGAGCTACCTGGTCCCGGAGGACCTTGTACAGGAATGGAAGAATAAGAGCACACGTGCAAATGTCGTCAAAATTTTCGAAAAGTGCGGCTACAATCCAGTGCCCTGTCTTTGAATGGGTTTCGAGTTCACCGGTCATGCTCTTGTGTGTCCAAACAGATTCCTTCTGTGCTGTTCCGTGCCAAAGGAGAAATTCGTGAGGAAGGTTCAAAAGGTTACGGAGGAGGGTGATGAGGTGGAGGTAGATGAGGACTGGGAGTTCATGACTGAGGAAGAGATGACGGACAAAGGATGGAGCGAGACGCTGTGCTGTATTCCCTGCTACCACAAGTGTTGTGTCTAGTCTTCAATCGTTTGCATTGCAGAAGCTGAACAACCGAGGGAGCGCATCAATGGAGTCAAAGCCCATTGCCAGAAGAACAAAGACAAAGGCTACATTAGGTGGGGACCGAGCATGCAAAGCTACAGGGTGTATCGTGTGCTGAGCAGGAAATCGCTCTACGATGATGAAGTGTTGTATTGGTGCAACACGAAAATCAAAGGCAAGAAGAGGCACGCCGGCCCGAGCATCCTAATTTAAGTTACAAGCAAACAAAAGCCCTTTATGCGCACTCTGCAGGAGCTACAAGAAGTCCTTCGTGCGCAAGGTGCTGGAGTACGACGAAGAAGCCGAGAATGACACCAACCGCCTGGACTGTGACTTTGATTTTGGGGGAGGCAAGCTCTAAACCCTAAACCCTAA
>CAJNDV010031454.1:0-22747 GCA_905221635.1 Symbiodinium sp. CCMP2456 | reverse complement strand
AAATCCCACAAACCCTAAACCTTAAAAGAACTCCTGGGTTATCGTGTCTTCCCTTCAGATTCAGGATATCGACTGGAACTAAGCACCCAAATTCTAAACCTTAAACGGGGCTCCTTGATCTCAGATCCAGGATATCGACTGGAACTAAGCACTCAAATTTTAAACCTTAAACGGGGCTCCTTGATGATCGTGCTTTGCTTTAGGGTTCAGGATTTTGGCCGGAACTAAACCCCACAAACCNNTAAGCCTAAACCCTTAATCTTAAAAGGGTCTCCTTGATTATCGTGTTTTGTTTTGGGATTCTGGATTCCTTCCGACGTTTGCAAATCATGCCTACAGGAGCGCCGGCTTCAGTGTCCGGGGCTTGGGGACTGAGAGATGAGAGCGCAACAGAAGCTGCTACAGGAACTATCTCCCTGGCCCTCAAATCCTGTTTTCAAGTTTGGGGCACCTGGGCATGATATGTTCTCTTTCCAGGACTAAACCTATCCCGACCATCGGAAATACCTTTAGGGTTTAGGGTCCTACTTACAGACATTTGTACCTGCCTAGCTTACATACCGCACGAGTTTTACCTACTTACCTACCTCCTAACCGACCGGCCTACCGACCTACCGACCTACCAACCTACCTACCTACTTACCTACCTACCTACCTACCTACCTACCTACCTACCTACCTACCTACCTACCTGCCTACTTACCTACCTACCTACCTACCTACCTACCTACCCACCCACCCACCTTTCCCACCAACCTAACCACTCACATGCAACCACCCACCAAACCTACCAACCCATTAACCCACCTGCCAGGCTTAATCCCTGCAACCTAGGTGTCTACCCACCTACTTTGGACGGTGTGCCACAAGGGGCCGTGCCCAAATGAATGTGTTCTCCCACCAGTTCAGAACCTCTTTTGGGTCCGGGAGCGACGGCTCCGGTATCTGGAGCTTCCCGAGTTAACGGTGTTGAAAGCTCGGTACATCGTGATGTCGTTCAGCTTTGATGGATGATTGCGCATCCTTGGCTTGTCTCCACAGAGCCTGTCAATGATTGGGGTGGGCCTTTCGTATCTTGGCCTCTCGGCTGTCGAGGTCCCACCCACTTGCTCTGAAAGTCGGACAGTGAACTCAGGGAACTCCGCGACATCCGTGATCTCGCTTGTGATGTGCTGAATGGTTCTGAACGATGCTCGGTCACCTCTATTCTACCTACTGCCCTCCCTCTCCACCTATCGTGCAAAGCTTGCACATCCTGCTATCCAGAGTCCAAACCTACAACAATCTTAAACCCAAGCCGAAAACCCTAGGAAACTTCTACCCAAGCTTAAACCTAGCAAGTTCAAACAGCTCGCAAAGAAGGTCAAAGCCCTTGCAATTGCTAGCTGGGTCCCCTGGACCTTAAACCCTAAAGACCTAAGGCTTTGATCCCGAAGAGCCTAATCCTAGAATCCTGAATGCGGCCCCGTCTGCTAACCCAAGCACCCACAGGCTTCTCAGGAGCCTAAAGCTTAACATAGAAAACTTGAACTAGTTGCATATAATTCCGAAAACCAAAACCCTAAACCTTAAGCGCAACTGATCCTAAGTTTTGTCCACGCGGGAGCAACCAAGCCTAGAGTCCCTTTGTCCTAACCAAAAGCCCGAGGCCCGTTTGTTGCCCAGCCCGGCTTGTTATGGTCTCATTATTCAAGACGACAATGTAAACCTGGCAGACCACTACCCGAGACCTAACTGAACACCCAAACAGCAAGACCTGCAAGCTTGCGATTTTAAGTATATACCCCCGAACTCTGAGCAGATAGTCTGGGAAAGCTTTCTACGGTTCTATATGCCCCTTCCCCCGTCCTACTCGTAGTTTTACAGTTACTGGTTATAAGAGCAATAAAAATTATTGTCATCTTACTTTCAGGTCTTATTCTAGGAAGCTCGACCCTTCAGGCAGCGACGGTCCTGCTGGCTCCCAGGACACCAAGCAGCCTCCGGCCGAGATTGTTGATCCGAAGTTGTTGAGTTGCTTTCCGGATATTGAGAGGGCCAGCAACCCTTGTCTGATCTACAGCAAAGCTGGGCTTGCTGTAGAGAAGCGCATCAACAAGTTGAATGAGTTCAAGGATGAGCTAGCCAAACGGATCGAGACTGACTTGACAGAAAAGATACTTATCTAAAGCTTGAATGCGCAGCAGTTTTTTGCGCAGCTTTCATGCTGTATCCACTAACACCTGAGGATGGCTACCAAGATTTGCAGCTTCGTCAGCAAACTTACCGAAGACGATGCGGAGCTGACTAGGCTGTATAATTCTGGGATCATCGACGGTTATTCAAGTGAGCTCCTTTGCTGATATAATTATCGTTTTCTCACAGTGCTGTGCTCGGACCTGATTCGAAATAAGGCTTCAGCAGCAGCTAAAGGATCAGCTTCTCGCCCTCCGAGCTTTGTTTGGAGCTTATTTTCTGTGGAAGCTTCCTACTGCAAATACATGACATGTAGTCGTACGCGGTCGAGGTGTATCCAAGCCTTGCTCCTGGAGCCGCGGGCAAAGCACGGGGCTTATTGTAGCCATTCAGTCGGATTGACGACAAAACTCACGCTTTGCGAGATCTCTTCACACCCCCGATCATTGCAGGTCTGTGCTATCGAATTCCAAGAGGAAGCCTGAACATGAGGCACCCCAAACCCCCCAGCCCAAGAAGAAGACCAAGGGGGCTCAGAAAGGCGGGGCAACGGCAAAGGCCGCAGCCAAAGCTAGCCCGAAAAAACCACCTCCCGCCGTGAAGGCCGCTGCCAAAGGCAAGGCGAAAGCCAAGAGTAAGCAGTAGGTTGGCTCCTTTTACTTTCCCTCTCTTCTTGAGTTTGCCAAAGCCATGTGTTTTAGACATTTGTGCTTTGGTGTAGTTGAAGCCCGCTGCGCGTGCATTTCAAGTATGCTCGTTTGATGCTTGCAGCTCGGCAGAATAATTAGCCTTGCAAGGCAACCTCGAGTCCCGGGCAATGGCACAGCAGAAACGATGGCATTGTGCTTTGCTTGTGCTGTCAATCAAACCTCCTGAGCCCTTAACCCCTAAACTCCGAAACCCGAAACCCTTTAAACCCCTAAACCTGCTAAACCTGGCCTCTAAACTGTGGAAAGCCTAAACAGGATTGTAGTGAGACAGGTGTCTACACCTTCAGGTTCGTGGTACTTCGTCGTAAGCAACAACACTACATAGCCTTCCTAAGTAAGACCAAAACAACGGGGTATTAGGGATCGCTAAAGGGTCTTGGAGAACTTGTAGGAGTAACTATCAGTTATCCTTGGAAAGTAGAAAGCTGTCTTGAAAACCATATGCCAGGTAAGCCTGTGGCCGGGCCAGTGTTGCAACAGTGGGCGGAGGACTACGGCGACGGTGCGGGGCTCCCGGTCTGCGATCAAGCCTCTAAATTATGCCCCACGGAGTAGATCCCCGTACACACAATTGAATCCCTAAGACTACTTTAGAGTCCCTGTCCGCTATATATGTTCAGATCGTTCGAGAAGAGATGTCAGTCTGCATATTATAGAAACGAGAATGACTTCTTGGGGTTTAGGTAGAACCCTTATTGTTATTATCATACAAAAACCCAAAACAAATACTAAGGCCACTACTTGAAAACGCTTTGGCTTGACTCACTTAGACTTTGCCCCCCAGAAACCGACATCCTAAACCCTGAAAGGCCGAACCACAGGACCAGCCAAAAAAAGGTGGTTAGTTTTAGCTCCTAGCCGCCCCACAAAAGCCTAACCCCAAAGCCCCAAGCCCCAGAACACAAATCCGGAAACAGCCCTACACCCGAAACCAAAACCTTCCAAGACATAAGCCCTACACCCTCACCCCAAAACCCTAAACCCTAACCCCAAAGCCCTATCTAAACTAGAAACAAGAAGTTTCAAGCCCCAAACTAACCCCAAAACTCAAACCCGAAAGCCCTCAACCCAACACCCTAGCCCCAAAGCCTTCATTCAAGCCCCGAATTCAAATGACCCAAGACTCCAAGGCTCCAGCCTCCAGCATCGCGCGAAGCGTGAGAGCGGCACGCAGCGAAGGATCCAAGGCCTCGGGAGTCGAAGTAGCTAGAGGGATGACGGACTCCAATGCGACCCGTGATGTTGATCATCTTCTGAATTACTTCGGCTTGTCAATGAAAGTGCCTAGGGACCTGCTTACATTCACATCGAGCAATGGGGATTCGATTGAATTGCCGTGGATCCGGCCAAGTGCTTGGGTGAAGTACTTGATTCAGACACATCCCGCCCTACTGTCCGGGAATAAGCCTTCCCTTGAGGATGAACTAGAAGCTTTCTGGACCTATTACAAGAGGGTACACCCCGAGCATGTCATGTTTGCAGGGCCGGAGAGTCAGCAGGCACACAGGATGCGATTCACGATTCCGTTGCTACTCCACGGGGACGAGGGTCGCTATTTGAAGAGATCCAACTTTATGGTTTGCACCATAGAATGCCCCTTAGGCTCCGACCACAACAGCTCCAGGAAATCGAAAGCATGTAGCTGTGCCTCGGACCCGGTTCTGCAGAAGTACACGGAGCTACTGGAAGCTAGCTCTGAGTCCAGACCCTCGAAAAGAAGCCGTATTGCAATGGCACAGACAACAAATTCCAAAGGTCATTGTTATCTTTCTAAGTTCTTGTGCTTCGGTTTGCAAAGCAAATTCTACAAAGAGTTCCCGGGTCTGTTGCAAAACGGCTTCGCTGAAGTTGCAGCTGATTTGACAAGCCTTGTTGAGGAAGGCATTTCGGTCGGAAAGGATCGATATCATGCTGGATACCTTGGTATCAAGGGCGACCTCAAGTTTCACGTCCAGCTCGGAAATCTCAACCGTTCCTACTACAATGTAGGAGTGAAATACGAACATGCCCTTTGCCATCTTTGCATGGCCGGCGCCCCAAACGTGCCCTTCGAAGCGATTTCCGATAATCCCAGATGGGAGTCAACCATGTTTCAGCAAGCACCATGGGATGTTGCTCCTCCCTTGTCTCGCATCCCGCACGACAGTCGCGGCGGTGAAGCTTCCTTCAAACTCGATCTCTTCCATTGTTGGAAGGTAGGCTTAGGGAGGGATTTGACTGGCTCCAGCATCATGTACCTCGCGCTTGCCGGCAAATTCGACGACCCAAACTCACCTGACGAGCCTTGCAACGTGCCTGCGAGGCTCGAGAGAGCACACGGAAGCTTCAAACTGTGGTGTTTGGCTAATCACAAGACACCGTCGTGTCGTTCATTCACGAAATTTAACATGATGGCACCCGACTTGTCGAGCTTTCCGTGGTTCAATGGGAAAGGGTCGGACAATACTTTGGTGACCCATTGGCTCCTGTGGTTCTTAAGGACAATGCCACCAGACCCCAAGCGCATTTTTCTTGCAATGCAGCAAACTTTGAGTTCTGCGATCGTGTTCTTCGATCTACTCCACTCCCATGGCCTATGGTTGGATCCCCTTTGTGCCCAACGCGCCCAGCATCACTTATCAGTGATGTTGCGTGGGTATAAGTTTTGCGCAGCTGAGAGTCTTCGTTCGGGAGTGTTTGCTTACGGCTTGAAGCCGAAACTACATTCCCTTCACCATGTGAACAAGGACCTCCTGAGACAGCTTCGGCTCAAGGTACCACTAATCTTAAACCCTATGACGTTTTCCTGCGAAGCGAATGAAGACATGGTCGGCAGAATTAGTCGGCTGGCCAGGAGAGTGTCCGCTCGAACATGCAATGCTAGAGTCTTCGACCGGCTATTGTTCAAGACAAAGGCCCTCCTGAAAAGAAGTAACTTTTGTCGCCCACGACAGATGAGCTCCCGACAGAGTGCCCATGGCCAGCAGTAAGGGCTGGAAATTCCGTTTATGCTTTCATGCTTAGGCCAAGCACTTTATTGACTGGAAAGTTTCTTCTCAAGGCTGCGGGTACTGCTAGGAGCCTTCAGCTCCTTCGTTCGTGATGCTGCATGCAGGCAAAAGAAGCTTGAACGATACGCGGGGCACGATGTCATTAAACCGGAGCTGATCGAAGCCTAAACCCTAGGTATTAACCCAACAAGGATTTCTCCCGAAGCTAAAGCCCTAGACCTTCAGCCGCGGGTTCGTCTGCAGAGACGGCGTGGGCTCGGCCGAGGTAGGGTTTATGGGGATTTGGAGTTTCAGTTAAGGTTTAGGTAGGGTTTTTAGGGTATCGAGTGTAACGCTTAAGCGTCGTGGTTCCCACCGAAATTGATGCACATGATGCACCCTAACCCCAAACCCAAAACCCTAATCTATCTAATTACGAAGACCCATACAAACCCTTAGCCTATAAAGCCCTAAGCCCGAAAATTCACAGTAGTCTCAGAAGCCGAATGATGAACCCTAGAGTAAGCAGCTCAAGCATAACATAGATTCCACAAGGGTTGACATTTAAGCCTACGGGCTTGGTTCTGCGGTTAGCGTTTCTTTTGCTAATGTCAAACATACACACAACACAACCTACTCTGGTTTGACATCAACATTGGGGAACTGGGCACAATCGGGTCTTAATTGGCGAAAACAACTTTGGACTGGCAATTCCGCTTTGTACCCTTGGAACTAGGCGCTTCTGCAGTAGAGGAGCTTAAATTAAAGCCTACTTGCAAGTAGGCGATAAAAGAGCAACACGGAGTATACAGGTATGTACACATACACATGCCCTCGAAGCCTTAGAATTGCTGCTATTTATCTATCTATCTAGCTATCTATCCATCTATATATATATATATATACATATACGCATGCCCAAAGCCTTAGAATTGCAGGTCATGCTGAAGGAGCATGAGCAGCTGGAGATGCGTCAGTCTGGCGGTGCTGCACGGGCGAGGCGTAAGAAGCCTTCATGTTCCTTTCACGAGAAGCAGGGGGAAACAGTTGACCCAAAGGAGCTGCGTGAGCCTGGTGATGCTGGCCAGGTGAGGGGTACCAAGCGCACACGCGAGCCATCACGTTCAAGCCGCGACAAGTACGAGCAGACATTTGCCAGCAGAACCCGCAAGAGGACGCTTGATTCGGAGGGACACGTTATTGATGGGCCCCGGGCGAGCAATATCGAGGCGGAAATCCGAAGACTTCAAAGCGAAAACTCGCCTTCTGAGCTCATACCCAAGGTATGCTTTGCCCGACTGGTGAAAGACAGCCTTCGCGAAGTTTTGCAGAAGGAAGGCCGATCCATTGATTACAAGCTCACATCGAGCGCGATGCTCCTGCTCCAGCAGGCATGTGAGGCACGTCTCACGGAGCGCATGGCCGCCATGAATAAGCTGGCAAGGCACGCGAGACGCGTGACTATCTTGCCAACTGATGCTGTGATGCTCGAGTGGCTCGCCCAGCACTGGATCTGAAATGAGTGCCGCTTGATTCCCCAGTCTGGTTTCAGTGTCCAGGATTGAGAGTTCGGGTAGCAGCTCAAGGCTTTACCAAGGTACGTACTTCATTTTCCGCCCCACAAACTTCAATCGCCACAAACCTTGAGGCAGCCTAAACCCTAAGAACACCTGAAGCCTAAAATTAAAACCCTCCCAAAACCCTAAACTCTCAAACCAAAACGCTCCCTAAACCCCGCAACCACCCTTCAAGATACCCTAAATATCCACTATCAAGGACCATGAGGTCTTCAATCAAGGGTATTTGGGGGTCCGGGTCTATTTTTGGGAGGTGGGTTGAGGGCTCCAGGTAAACCCTAACCCTGAACCCTGAGCCCTCAACCCTAAAACCCAAATCCCTGAACCCTGAACCTTGAACCCTAAGCCCGAAAGCCCTGAAACCCTAAACCCCAAACCCTGAAATCCTGAAACCCTGAAACCCTAGTGGACCTTGAAGCCCTCGTGGGCGGAAGGGTTTCGGTGCCGAAGGAGCAGGTCCGTGGGGATTTCGTTAGGATTTACCCAAAGGGTCCTAACACTGTTGGGAATTTCTGAGAGCGCAACGAAGCCCAAGGACTCTTGTAGGGAGATACCAGTACCTTAGGATAGGGTTTAGAGTTTGTGGTTTAGGGGTTGGGCTTTCAGGTCTGAGGGCTTGGGGGTACTGCGACACAATCAGGAACCTCCAAGAGGCCTCCCAATCACTCCGGCCCCCCGAAACCACCGGCTGAACCACCAAACGCCCTATCTTGGCGAGATAGGGCCTTTGGGCCGCCCACCCCCACCCGCAACCGAAAGCTTGGAACTTGCAGACCGCAGGACGTTAACCTCGGGACGCACGCCTTGGTCGACAGCCCGAGATGATCACTGCAAAGGCGGGTTCCTGCTTTGGGTATAAGTCTGAAATGTCCAGATCTTTGACCATCCCGACTTCCGTAACTTCGACGGTCCCAAGCTGTATGGTCCTCATCTTTGCCCTTTGCTGCTTCCAAGCCAACTGCTGCTGCTGCTGCTCCTGCTGCTCCTGCGTACTACTGCCTCCTCCTGCTGCTGCTGCTGCAGTTTCTTTATGGAAAGATTCTTCTCCGCTTTGGAGCTGTAGGCAATCTGCAGTGCCCGCAGCGTGGCTTGTTGAGGGCATGATCTGTGGAGAGTTGAAACCTGGAGGGCACGAGCAGTGCAGTGGAAAGAATTGAAACCACGGACCCCCCCAAACCCTAAACAGTGTAAACCCTGAGCCCTCACTGGCAGCGCTTCCCGCCAATGAAGCAGCGCACGTTGGATGGAAGGCTTGTGGCCGATGTTAAGCCTTACATCTGCCATTTGTGCGACGACGGTTTTAAAACCAGCCAAGCTCTCCAGAGCCATCTGCGCAACAGACATCCAGGTGCCTTGCGAGCTCCTCAGTTTGACCGCCCTGGCGCTGCCCTGCAGTTACTGCATGGCGGTGACACGAGTGAGGACCATGGTCATGATGATGTCGGGAATCTTGGACAGGATCCTTCGCGGGCGCTTGAACATGACAGATCCGACAGTGACAGCGTGGAAGTCATAGAACCTCCGGTGCAGGGCAAACTGACCAAAGCTGGCCATCCGAAGCTCACCAAAGGCGCCACCAAGAGGCCCCGACTCTTGCCTCGCAGAGCCTTGGCTGACAATCTGTGTACCTTGCTCATTCTTTCTTGATGGTCAGGTCTGGACAATCGCTTCGCTTGATGTTGGTGTGGTCCTTCCGATTCGTGCCCTTTTGGTTGGTTCCTGTGTTGCGCCGTGTTCCTCTGTGTAAACACGAACAGTACATCCAGGAATGGTGGATGCAGTCGACACCTGGAGAGCTTGCCGGGAGTCTGGTCAGCCACCTGTGGACAATGAGGGCAGAGCCACTGGCACGAAGCATCCGTACAACACGGTCTACAATTGGAGCCGTCGCTATGATGAGTTGCTTAAGGCGGCAGCCAAACAGGGCAAGGCGAAGATCACGAAGACTCGCAAGGGCTACTTTCGAAAGAACAAGTTGGTCCTGCACTTTGACAAGAGGTTCTCGAAAGCACTGAAGCAGTGTCGCAAAAAAGGCTGGAAGGTGACTTCGAAAGTTGCGTTTGCCCTCGCGATGCGAGTGTTTAGAAGAGTCGATGCACAGAAAGATCAGCATCACCTGCAATGGCCCAGGGTGAGACGAACAAACCTTCCTTGGGAGCCAAAGCTGCAATGGGTGAGACGATGGCTCTCTGTCCGTGGGTGGCGGCCAAGAGTCGCCACAAAGAAGAAGACGAGCACCCCGCAGCATGACTGCAGCATGATGCAGAGGTGGTGCGACAAGCTCAGGTTCACACTTCGGAAGCAGCCACAAATGAATCAGCAGCAGACACTCATGCCGGAGCCGCACCTTGAGTACGGGTTCTACAAGCTCAGTGCCAGATACAATCGCGACCAGGTCGGTTTTTCCTTCGACTTTAGTGCAGCTGGACGAACCTGGTCCAGTCTGGAGGAGCGGGAATCAGGTTGCATCCACGTCTCTACAGGACCATCGGCGTGGGCAAAGCGTTTTTTCACATGGGACATGCGCTACAGCTGTGACCTGAGCCAAAAGCAACCGCCGCCAGTCTTGTACTTTTTTGGAGCTGGGAATATCAGTGCCCTGGAAAGGGCCAGTTACGACAGTGACGTCCGGGTCGTCTTCACCCCGAAGGCATACTTATGCGACAAAGCCAATGCTGAGTGGAGCAAGGTGTGGTACGACTTCAAAGCTGAGCACCAATTTGGTGTGCCCGTGCTTTTGACTATGGACAACCATGTCAGCCAGACTCGCAAGCAATGGCGCAAAGAAATGCGCGCACACGACACAGAAATCCTCCACACGGAACCTGGTGGTACCCATGTCTGTCAGCTCATCGATAGACATGTCGGCCGCATGCACAAGCAGCTTTTCGAAGAGGTCCAAATGGAGTACCTGCTGGATGATTGGGATGGTTTTCGCCATTTATCAGTGCGGGACAGAAGGATACATGTTACCTTCTGGGTCGGCGAGGTCTGGAGACGATATTTGGCAACCAAGAGGCAACAACACACGAATTGTGTGGCGTGCTCAGGATTGGGTATTCGGCTCGACTCTGTTGGTGACAGCAGAATCACGGTGGAAGCCTCGCCATTGTTTTCGGTCCAGCCGTACAAGCAATGGCCCGGACTGGAAGAGAGCATCGAGTCGCAATGGAAAAATGCTGCAGAGGATGTGGAATCTCCTGCATGCAGTGATGATGACAGCTCATCGTCCACTTCCGGGTCGGACATCGGATCACGGCCTTCGAGCGGGTCCAGCAGCAGCAGCAGCAGCAGTTCTTCTTCCAGCTCAAAGCCAGAGCCGCCGTGCTCCAGCTCAAAACCAGAGGCTGGTTCCAGTTCCAAGCCAGAGCCTGCGTCCTCAGCGGTCATGGGCAGGAATTTGACTAAAGCAGAAACTCGTGAGCTGGTCCAGTCAGCAAAGGCAAAAGGCAAGCTTGAGCAGGGTTTACGGACACTGGCGGCACATGCCAGATTGAAGTCCCCGCTTCTGCACCCAAAGCGGTTGGAAGGATGTCTTGTTGTACGGAGCCTGCTTCGTGAAGTGGCAGAAGAAGAAGGAAAGCAGCTGCCAAGCAAGAGCGAGCTGTAACAGCCAGTTTCACAGACGTGCCAGCAAAGAGGAGGGTCTGAGGGTCTGAGCAGTGGACCCGCGATCTAGAGGCCGAAGCCTGCTCCACTGAACCATCCATGCCCCGGCAGAATAGTGAACACACAATGCCAAATCATGATTGTTTCCAAAACAGGAAGAATCCTATCTCGCCAAGATAGGGCTGTTTTCAGCTGCTGTCCTCTGCAAGCCCAAATCGAACCCAATCCCTTGAAACCCCACAAAACCTTTGAGCCCGGAAGCACACAAAGCCCCAATTGCACAAAACCCTGAAGTGTTTTTAAAGCCGGCTCTGATTTACCAAGACCCAGACCCCCCGCATCCAACACCTTTGCAGGCGATGGTGGATCTCGCTCAGCCGAGGGGGGGGCACGGAAAGTCGCCCCCGGCTGCTGGATGTGGGGTGTTTAGTGTTTAGGGTTGCAGATTAGAGTTACGACTATAAAGATATCCATATGAAGGGTTTCAACAAACAACAAAAATAGTAATAATAATAATAATAGCAATAATAATGCGGGATGAGACCCTGGATTTCTAAATCCGTGAAAGCTCGAGACTCTAATTTCTTAATAAATAAAATTTCTTATCACACTCCCCGACCGTACTACTACTACTACTACTACTACTACTACTACCTACTCCTCCTACTACTACTACTACTACTACTACTACTACTGCTACCAGCACGACGACGACCGACGACGACGACGACGACTACTACTACTACTACCGCTACGGCGAGGACCACTTACTACCCGTCACAACTGCTGATTTTGCTGCTGCTACTGCAATTTCGTTTGCAGGTTGAGGTTTGCAGCTTCCCCGTTGTGTTTTTCAGCGTCGTAGTTTTATGATAAGGCGGATGTTGTTGAACATCAAACAGTCGATTTTCAAGGGCCGGTTGCACAAGCCCTGTAGTCTCTACATTTGTCTTAACCTCCTTGCAAGCTCAACTGTTTCGGCTCACGGCTCACTTTCTCCTTCAAATCCTAAACCCTTAACCTTAAGCCTTAAACCCTAAACCCTAAATCGAATGCCCTACAACCGACCGAACCCAAAGATGCAGCGGAATCCATGCAAAAAGAACCTCCGACACCTTCCGACGCTACGCCAGCAAAGACTGAAAATCTCAACAAAAACTCGCTTTTGCTCCCAGAAAGCTACCTCAAAACGAAGTACCTGTTAGCAAGACGTTTCTGGATGCACAAAGATGAAATCGAATTTAGCGGGTTGAGGATTGGCCTGGTTTGCGGTTGTTGCAAGTGGCCATAAGCCTTAAGCCCATGGTTTAGTCTTTCTTATCCCAAGCCCTGCACCTCGTCTGGTACTCCCGAGCAGCAAGTGGCTTAAGCTTCAACTGTGAACACAGGCAGGCAGGTCTTGTTGCGGTATGAAGGCTCGAAGCTCTGTCCTCATAAGGCTTCAACATCATAAGCCATACACCCTACAAGCCCTATAGACACCCTAAACACCCAAATTATCCGAAAATTAAGCCCTAAACCCTACTTCTGAAATCAAAGCCTAAATCAAGGGACCTTTGGATCTCGGTGCTTCGAATCTCAACGAGCTGGAGGACTATGTGGCTCGGAAAGCACTGCATAGGAGCAGTGGTAGTAGCAGTAGTAGTAGCAGTAGTAGTAGTAGTAGTAGTAGTAGTAGCAGTAGCAGTAGCAGTAGCAGTAGCAGTGGGAGTAGTAGTAGTAGTAGTAGTAGTAGTAGCAGTAGTAGTGGCAGTGGCAGTGGCAGTGGCAGTGGCAATGGCGTTGGCAGTGGCAGTGGCAGTGGTAGTAGTAGTAGTAGTAGCAGCAGCAGCAGCAGCACTAGTAGTTGTTGTTGTTGCTTTTGGTTTGTGGTTGTGGTTGTGGTTGTTGTTGGTCTTGGTCTTGGTCTTGGTCTTGGTCTTGGTCTTGGTCTTGGTGTTGGTGTTGTTGTTGTTGATGGTTGTTGTTGTTGTTGTTGTTGCTGTTGCTGTTGCTGTTGCTGCTGTTGTTGTTGTTGTTGTTGTTGTTGTGTTATTGTTGATGAGTTGTTGCTTATGATTAAGCTTAGTTGTGGTTGTTGGTTGTTGGTTGTTGGTTGTTGTTGTTGTTGTTGTTGTTGTTGTTGCTGTTGTTGTTGGTGGTGAGGGTCGTGGTGGTGGTTGTCTTGGTCTAGGTCTGGAGCTTTGGTCTTGGGTGTTGGTCTTGGTGATGGTGTCTGGGTTTTGGTATTGGTCTCGGATGTATGTCCAGTGTCTGTATGTGTGTATGTATGTATGTATGTATGTATGTATGTATGTATGTAGGTATGTAGGTATCTATGTATGTGTATATGTCCACATTATGTGATTTGTGTGTGTGTGGGGTACTTCTTGTACATGCATGCATATAAATGTATACATGTCACCACTTACTTCTTTGTTTATTTGCTTGTTCCTTTTTGTATCACTTGCAGTTTAGAAATCGAATGGGGGCATTTTGAAACATTGGACTATTGTAATTTGGGGTCAGAGGGCTCATAGTCTAAGACCTGCGCAGCAGGACAGATCTCCTCCAAGTCCCGGGGCACCTTAACAGCCCTTAGCCCTAAACCCAAAGAATTGAAACCCTTAATTCACCCGAAAAGCCAAATTGAGCCTTGATCCCCATAGACTCCAGGGTTATAAAAGATAAACTTCAAGACCCTAAACCCTGAGCCCCGGACCAGCATACGCAAATCACTACCAGCCAGCAGCCATAACAACACCTCATGAACGAGCAACGGGAGACAAGCTCAATCCAAAGACAACCCAACACCCTCAACTCCTAAAACCCATAACCTTAAACCCTAAACCCCTAACCCTTAAACCCTTAAAGCCCTAAGCCAGCAAAGGTCCGGCGCTCTTCGCCGCCTCGCAGCTGCCCTTGGGGCCCTCCGTGTGCCTTGCAGCTCGGCTCGGGGCTCCCTTTTGGTGTTCCTTGAGGTTTGGGGGTTTCGGGGTTTAGGGCTTAGGGTTCAGGGATTAGGGTTTAGGGCTTAGGGTTAAGGGTTTAGGGCTTAGGGTTCAGGGATTAGGTTTAAGGGTTTAGGGCTTAGGGTTCAGGGCTTAGGGATTAGGGTTTAGGGTTTAGGGATTAGCTGTGGGGGTGGGGGGGTTTCTCCTAAGGGTTTGTGTTTGGGGCCTATAGGATATCTGGGGCTTCGGGTGCAGGGTTTAGGGCCTTCGGGCCCAGGATGCCAAATTCAGGGTGGTAGGGTTTAGGATACAGGGTTTGGGTCGTAGGGTTTGGGGTTTAGGGTTTAGGGTTTAAGGTTTGGGGGTTTAGGGTTGAGGGGTTTAGGGTGTAGAGTTTACGGCCGAGGGTATGGTGTTTAGGCATTTTGCATGCAGGGTTTCGCAAGGTTATCACGATTCAGGGCTCTACCTTGTTTCATACTTGGGGGGGAGTGGGGGTTGTTGGGCTTCGGACTTCCCGGTATGGTTTCGGGCTTGGGGACTTCGTTTTTTTTCTGGTATGTAGTTTCAATCCGGTGGTATAGACCCCATTCGTTTCAGGGTTTGGGGTGAAAGGGACTTCTTTGGGCTTAGGATTCCGAGTTCTTGAAGCCAAACCTGCTTAACTCTAGAAACCTAGACCCTGAACGCTTATCCTAAAACCCTATATACCAGTATAATGATGAGGTGTTGGACTAAGGCTTGGGCTTAAATTTTAAAGCGCGCAACGAGCCCTTCTCCACCCCGGACCCCAAGACCTACATCCGAATTCCTCGCGTCGGGCTCGGAGATCCAAGATTTTCAGGTCCCAGTATACATATATATATATATATATGCAATATATATATATATACATATATATATATATAGACACACACACACACACCTGTAGCTATAGTTTAAGGAACTAGATATAGAAACCATAGTGAAGAACCCTGAAAAAGGTAGGTCTCTCCGGCTACAGGTATACACCCATACTACTATGGTGGAATAGGTCCCAGGCCATAACAAGAATGGTCTATTGGCACCCAAATTCCATAGTGGTAGTATGTACGAATCTTCTGGGACCTTAACGGTGTTAGGGTTCAAAGTTTTAGGCCTAAGGGATCAGGTATGGGTTGGTGTTGTGGGCTTCTGCTTTCGGGCGACACCCGGACAACCTTGTCAACAGCCCGGACAACACCTGGCACCCTAATGCCCTAAGCCCCAAACCCTAAGCACTAAGCCTTTAAGCCCGAAGCCCTAAACCCTAAACCCAGCCCTAAACCCTAAACCCTAAGCCCTAAGCCCTAGACCCTAAGCCCTAAGCCCTAAGCCCTAAGCCCTAAGCCCTAAACCCTATAAGCCCTAAGCCCTCAACCCTAACCCTCAATTCTGAAACTCTCGACGCCAACAACCCTAAACACTAAAAACCTAAACCCCACAACCCTAAACCCTAAGACCTTAAAGCCTAAAGCCCGAAAGCCCCCCCAAACCCCTAAACCCCAATACCCTTTAAAGGATCGCTTAAACCCTAAAGCCCTAAAGCCCCAAACCCCAAAGCCCTTTCAAGGATCGCTTAAACCCCGAAGCTCCAACGCGGACCCACTGCGACGAGGTCCTCTTGGGCCTTTCGCTGCTGGCCTTTGGGCTCAGTGCGCTGGAGGAACAAGGGTTTGGGGTTCAGGGCTTGAGGGTTCAGGGTTTAGGGTTTAGGGTTTAGGGTTTGGGGTTCAGGGCTTGAGGGTTCAGGGTTGAGTTCAGGGCAGTAGGGTGGCTTAGGGTTTAGGGTGTAGGGTTTCAGTGTGTTAGAATTATGGGCTTTAGGGATGTAGGACTTTATGGCTTTCGGGTTTTAAGGTATATAGGGTTTAGGGTTTAGGGTTTAGGGTTTAGGGTTTAGGTTTTAGGTATAGGCTCTAGGGAAGAACTCGAAGGGCCGACTCCTGCTTTCCCGTCTTTGGATATCCCCGCACATGTAGTATCTAGGTCTCCCAGTGGTTTGGTTTTGTTCTCTTTTTGTGGTCCTAGATTGTTTGGGATCCTCGATTCGCTATATTCCTTAGTGTTCCCTATACTATAGCTAGTAAAAAAAGAACGTGTTCGAGAACTCTATTCTGATTGTTAAGGCCCCTTTGTTTAATGGTGGGTTTAGGGTTTAGGGATGCAAGTGGTCTTGAATCAAGCGGGTTGGGCACGCATTTATACGGAGGCGCATCCCTCTACGCCCTCTGTGCACATGTCACATGTGATGAAGTTCGGTGATCCCAAGCCCGTGGTGCCCCGCAGGTGTTCTTGTTTGTATTGGTTATAACCACTATAGTTTACAGCCGTCGCCCGATCGCCAGTCAACCCAATCATGACGACAGTGGAAGCCCCTCCCCAAATCTATTTAACCCTAGATCTTAAACCTTAAATCCGAAATCAAACCCCAAACCCTAAACCCTAAGCCTTAACCTAGACCCTAAACACCAAACCGGCAAACACCCAATAATTTCCGGACACCAGGTTGGGGGTTATCTTCAGGTCGCGAGAACCACTCCTTTTTGACCCCGGCTCGCCTAAGTCATGTGCAGTGTGCCTCAGTTGTAGAGTAGGTAACCTTCAACGTTTACGGGCTCCCTCAACCCTGATCCTTAAACTCTAATCCCTAAATCCTACTCCCTAAATCCTAATCCCTGCTTGTTGAGTCCCGAAGGCTAACACCTTTAGTTTACTTAAGCCACTGGACAACTAGGACCTTGACCGTCTCCATGGCAGATCCGTGTCTGGTTAACAAAGTTCTGCAGCCCGTATCCTACAGAGTCGAAAGTACAATGTTGACTCTAAATTCGGGTCCGTTTTAAAGGGGTTCTTAAAAGGTGTCATACTATATTTGGGATCCAAAAAGGGAGCCTCATTTAGAACTACCCAGAAGGTTCCGGGCACCCCCCCCAGTCCTGAATGCTAAGCCCCAAACCGGGTACCTTGGCAGGAGCTTCATTTCAGCTTTGCGGCTCTTTGCCGTCAGCGAGACGGTTGGGTCCAGCACTTAGCACTCAACTATGACTGTTTAGGCTTCAGGATTCTTTAGGGTTCAGGATTCAGGGTTAGGGAAGTTTCGGTAGTTTCGTTCAATGGGCAGATAAGTGGACATTGCCCTAAGTTAGGGTTCCACTCGCGTAGCCCAGGACCCCTCATCGTAGCAAGCCCACATATGCGGCCCCGAGCCCGGAAGGCCAGACATAAGACACTTCCTCTTCCTGCCCCCCCATCGCTGACTCTAAAGGTCCACTTATGCTAATGTGGGTGCTTAAATGATTCGCAATACTTTTTCGGGGGTTCCTGATTCTAATTCTAATATCACGGGCCCCCAAAGCTCTATTCAAATTCTTATGGCCCCTATATTATTTGAAAGCATTTCCAGAGGCTCCTTGTTCGAACTGTGCTGTGGATTAGGGTTGAGCGCTTCGGGATTAGGGTTTCGGGTTTAGGGGGAGAATGGTAAGGCTCAAGCACGGCGTGTATTTTGCATATCGGCAGATAGATAGATAGATAGATAGATAGATAGATAGGTAGATAGATAAGTAGGTAGGTAGGTAGATAGATGGGTAGATAGACAAATAGATAGATAGATAGATAGATAGATAGGTAGGTAGATAGGTAGATAGATAGAGAACCAACCCCATCATAGAATCATACTGTTCTAAGATTTGCCCAGTATGTGCACAATTCCCTATCGCAGGAACCTGCGTCAGCACCTGGAGTGTTTGCCGGGTTTGTTCATGCATCGATCCTGCGGCGTGGGGTTGTAGAGCAATTCTGTTTACTTAGTCCTCCAATACCCAACCTTTAAGCTTTTTGGGTTCTTATAACGTGATAGTTAGTCGTAATCTGAATGTTTAACCTTGTATTTCCCTGGCTTATTGGGGAAGTACGTCTAATCAGATTCCGACCATTAAGCCTCCCAGACAACTTAGAATCGGAAGGACTCAACTTAACCACGTTCGAAGATCGGAGGTTTGTGTTTCTTCGAGGGTTTGGCTGGTAGGATAGGGTTTATATGCTAGAGTGTTTAGGGTTCAGGATTCAGAATCAGCCCTCCGGTTTGAAGGCTAATTAGGGGTTTAGGGGCGTATACTCGGTTGGCCGAGGGTGGATGGGGTTGAGGGTTTGGGGAGTTTTTTTTGGCTTCGTTTGTTTATGTTGAACAGTGCCTCTGGCCGTGAAATTGGGGTCCTACGTCCAGAAATGAGTTCTTTGCTCTCAAGGCTCTGCACCCTCCTGCACTCTACATCCGTAGACTTTCCGTAGTTTGCATGCCCTGAACCCTAAACCCCGAGACCCAAACCCTAAACCAGACACCCAAACCCTAAAGCCCAGAAGCCTAATCTGTGTTCGTCAGGCATACCTGGCTGCTGTTCCCGCCCTTCTTCCTCTTGGTGGGACGGGCTTTGCTGTGAATTCTTGGGCGGCATAATATAGGGGCCTTAGTTTCATAATTACCTACACTATTTTGGGGGGCTCCTGATTATAATTGTAGTATAATATACACCAAAACCCTGTACTAATTATTAAGGCCTCTACATTGGGGCGTATATAGCGTCAGCCTCCAGGGTTTAGGCTCTAGGTTTGGGGTCTATAGAGGTGTAATTAGGGTCCCGGGGTCAGTCTCCAGAAAGCCCGTGAAGAAGAGAATGTCTGGCGAAGTCTCAGCTCAACCCTGGGTTTAGGGTTTATAGTCTCAGCTCAACCCTGGGTTTAGGGTTTAGGGTTTAGGGTTTAGGGTTTAGGGTTTAGGGTTTAGGGTTTAGGGTGTAGGGTTTATAGTCTCAGCTCAACCTCTTCTCCAATCTGTGGGTGTTGAATCTGTGATGGCTTTCGGAGTCCCGGGAGCGCTCGTGAGAGTTGCAGCGTGAAGCTCTATACGCCTAGGCTATCTGAAGCGGCGTGGCGCAGAAGGCTAAGCATCCTCAAACCTTAAAAACCCTACGGTGCCCGAAACCCTGAACCCTAAACCCTCAACTCTGAAACCCGTTGCATCCAGAGTACTTCGGCTGTTGACCAGGTCCGTCAAGTGTGAGTTTTCCCCAGATCTTCAACAATCCCTTGTCAATAAAAGGGACCATATACTTTAGCTGTGGTACGAGCCCTAATTTTGATTTGAGAAGTATTTTTGAGTCTTAGTTGCGGTAGAACTGAAGATCTGGTCTACATGTGTTTGCACAGGCACCTGTGATCAAAGCCGAATAGCTTCGCAATCCTCGACCCTAAGCGGTGAACCTAAACCTCGAACTTCAAATCCTAAACCCGGAAGCCCCAAACCCTAAACCCCGAACTTCAAATCTTAACTCCGGAAGCCCTAAACCCGAGCTTTAAATCTAAAACCCGGAAGCCCCGAAACCTAAGCCCCTAACGTTAAATCTTAAACCCAAGAGCCCTAGAGATGACCCCAAAAGTTGGAAGCCCAATAGCCTCATGCATAGGGTTCAGGGTTTAGGTTTTAGGGAGCCTAGCACTCTTCGGCTCCGCGAGATGAGGTTTCAGGTCGCCTTGCCGCAGATTCAATCGCGCCGCGCGGCAGCCATTCTGATGGGCGATGGAAGCGTTGAGGTGGAGGGCTTCGCTCCGCGCGGCGGCACCATCGTGAGAGTGGAGGATCGAGGGCGTCAAGGCCATACAGGCCCCTGAAGTGTCGCGACTAGACAAGCTGGTGGTTCCTTCATGTGGCCACAGTGCAGAGCACGGCGTCCCTGTTCCGGTGGACGTGCCATCCATCCAGCAAGTGATGAGCGTCAGTGGACTACATGAACCCCGGTCCGCGCAAGATGTCCCCAGGATACGTGCTGCGCTACGATCCGAAGATCCCTACTGACTGGTCTTGCAGATTGTTCACGATTCATGGGGTTCAGTGTCTAAGGTCAACCTCGGCGACAGTATCTGGATTCTATGTCCAAAACCTTGAAGTCTATACTGCTAGCACCCCGAACCCTAACGTTCAAAGCCTGGAGCCAGAACTCCCACAGAATCCCTCAAGCTGCCTTCGTCATAGCTGTACCGGGGTATCAATCGACAGGTGTTAGTACCAAGAGTACCTGGTAGCACGTTCGATATCACAATAGCACAGCCAATCAGGACAAAGATCTAGATTAGAAGACTGAACAAGTACATAAGTACCAACACTATGTCTTAGGGTTTCTTGTTGCATTTCTACCAAAAGGTACCACCAAAAAATCATCAAGGCGACCCTACATTCACAACACACAGGTAGACTCCCGAGTTATGCTGCAGCGGCTGTCGGCGTTGGTGCCGCCCTCGCGGCAGCAACTTGGTTTGGTGTTATTGGTTGAAAGGCTGAATATAGGGGCATTAGTAATTAGTAATCAGAGTAAGGCTTGAGTGTCACTCTGCTATAATGTTATGAGGGACTATCAGGGGACATACTATCACGAGACGTGCTGAGCCCTCTATCAGGGCTTTACGGGTTCAGGGCCTATCATTCGAGTTCTACGTAGGCTTGGGGTTTGGGGTTTAAGTTTCGAGGCTTGGTGGTTTGGGGCTTTGGTCCAACGTCGCAGGGTGTAGAGGGCCTGTACGCTTCACAGCATGGTTTATAACCTTTGATGGTCTTAGGATTATAGGCCGGATATACGCACACGCAGAGACATGTTTATATGTATATATATTCTTTCTTTCGGTGAGCTGAGAGTCCAGGGGACGCGCCCCTAGCACGAGACGAATTCGGGTGGAACCTGGCTGGAGCAGAAATCTGGGCCACGCAGGATGAGAAGCACATACAAGGTGTAACCCAGTTTGCACTCAGCATGTGGGAATGGCGAAGGGGATTTACCCGGCACGATAAGAAAAACCGTCCCCTCAACAGCCATCTACCCCACTAGACAAAACTTCAAATAACATCGGAACCAAGATGGCGAAAAGCATCAGCTGAAGTGCAATGCAAAGGTGCAGGAAATCCTCAACGACAACCTGAATACGAGTTCACACTTGTACCCTGAGCGTATTCCTCCAGGGAACAGGGGAGGCGAACTACAGGGTAGGTCCCTCGCAAAGGAAAAATTAAACATCACTGTGCTCTCTCAGACGTGTCGCTGCCTACAGTGACCGCGTATATACGCACCAGCACGTGTGAGGTCTGAGTCGCATGAAAGCGAAGCGCCCAGCAAGCCCATCGACATACGGCAGAACTCCGGGACCTGGTTTTCCGGGCTGCAAGGTGGTTAGGCGCTCGCCTGTGTTGTAAGCAACGTTAGTGTCTTCAATCTTGAACTCATAATGCCGCATGTCACGACCGTGCTTACAATCACCAGTCGGCATTTTGTAGCGAGAGTCTGTTGGCACGGGGTGTGAAGATGCCGACATCGCTGATGGTGGTTTTGCCAAGCCACCAGTGATGCATTCACGCGATCGGAAGGCGCAGGAATGTCCAGGCCCGGCGGCAAAGCTTGGGCCCCGAGAACTTTGAAGCCGGTGTCGAAGCCAGCAGCGGCCACGCAGAACTGGTTGTAAGTGGAATCGTCCAGGCCGAAAACACAGAACTTCACACCTGCCAGCCCAATCAATGGCAGATGTGGAGACTGGAGCTTCAGCCGGGTCTGTTTGCAGCTGGCCGGGTATGCGCCCAGCCCGCACGTGGACACCACCAGGATGACAATCTTCTGGTCTGGTAGCACCTCGATCTCGACGTCATCCAACGTTCTCACGGTGGATTTCAGTCCACTTGCAGTGAGGTCTTGCACTAGAGTGTTCGCCAGCTGCTCTGCATTGCCACTCGCGCTGCCGTGCAGCACCGTGATGGAGTCCAGAAATCCCCCTGGTGTCTTGCTGGTAGAGCCCCTTGGACGTGAGCTCCTTACCGACGTACATCGGCCGTTCCAGGGCATTTTGACACAGATGGTTGTCCGGGTTGAGGATATTGTGACGGGCCTTCTGCAAAAGCTCATCGACTATTGGATGGGGATCCACCGTGCCGCCGAGATGCCAGCAGCGCAGGAAGATCACGATTTTCGTACATCTGCCAGCCTTCATCTGCAGCAGTGGTGTGGGGCCAGGAAGCTTGTGGAAGCCAGTGTCATAATCGTTGCCATCTCCGTGTGGCAGGTGTTGTTTGACGAACCGCCTTCCCTGTGGGGCCATGGCTGCAGTTCTCGGGCTCTTCGATCTTCCCCCAGCTGTCGGGGGCAATTCGGGCCCTATGTATATATATATATATGTACAGACGCATACACACACACACATATATATATAATCTTTCATTGTTACAGCATAAGCACACATGTATAGGTGTATGTATCAGAAGCTGCGCGCGAAGAATCTGGGTCTTGGGGTGTGAGCTTTAGTTCTGATGCTGCGACCATGTTCACCACGGATGTGTATCGTCAAATCTGAAAGCCCTGCACGATCGGGGTGTGTCGTATAGGTTTCGGCCATTACTCCCAACCCCAGAAGACACTTTTGTGACCGTTCTCCGTGACACTCAACCTAAAATCTTCAGGCAAGCCCTAAGCACGGAAGGCCAAAGCCATAAACCCCAAAGCCCTAAAGCCGAAACCCCTTGCTCGTCCTCAGGTTGTTCTCTCTTCAACACCGCCGGAGGCAGAGGTACTGCTTCGGCAACATCGGGCACAGGCTCAGCTTGCCCCGGGCGTTTGTACATGTTGTTCGGTGTACCTTCTACATTCTACTTGTATGTATAGAGATACACATGTATGTATGAATATGTGTGTATGCACATATGTATACTGTATGTATGTATGTAT
>CAJNDV010031453.1:106350-118118 GCA_905221635.1 Symbiodinium sp. CCMP2456 | reverse complement strand
TTAGGGGTTTAGGGTTAAAGGGTTGACGGGTTGGAGGTTAAGGGGTTTAAGGGTTTAGGGGTTTAGGGTTAAAGGGTTAAAGGGTTGAAGGTTAAGGGGTTTAGGGATTGGGATTTAGGATTAAGAGGTTTGGGGGTTTAGGGCTCGGGGGTTTAAGGTTAAGGGGTTTAGGGTTAAAGGGGTTGGGGTTTAGTGGTTTGGGGTTTAGGGTTACGGGGCTTGGGGGTTTAGGGGGTTTGGGGTTTAGCGGGTTAGAGGTTTAGGGTTAAGGGGTTTAGGGGTTAAGGGTTTAGGGGTTAAAGGGCTTTCAGAGGTGTATCTAGGGTTTGGTGGCTCATGAGAGCCTAAGGATTGATTTATGTAGGGCTGAATTTTGCAATTTGGATAAGTCGAGGGTTCATGTAGGGCTTCGGGGATTGTTCAAGATGTGTTTGGGATATGAGGTTTAGGGCGGTGCGGGCCGTAGGTGTTTTTTTTGTCTGGAGTGTTGTTAGATATTCGGATGTTTGTATTGCGCTACGAAACCAAACCTGTCCCGGGTCCTGATACGGATGATTCGTGCTGGAATTCACCTCAAAGTCACCTCCAGAGGCATGAGGATAGCGAAGGTCCTAAACCCCAGCCCCCACACCCTAAACCCTAGACCCCCAGATGCCGTCAAAGTTTCGATGTACCAGTTGCTCGCTCTGTAATCTGTCGGAGGCCGGCTCCAAACGAAGTCCTTCGTCGGTTCTTAGAGGTTACATGTATGTATATATATATATATATCACCATTATGGAGTGAGGTCCGAAAAAACCATCCCTTATCGTGGTTTGAACAGTCCTGTTTTTTTACGGCTAATTCCACAATAACACATATAAACAAATACGGAGCCTCAGGGTTAGAGGAAGTTTAGCTTAATGACTGGCCACATGTGTTAATAAACACCACCCAGGTAATGAACACACTTCCCGTGAAATCACTCTGAATCATCTTAGCCAGTTAAAAGCTGATTTTGACTTAGGGCGTGTAAGATAAGAACACAAGAGCAGGAGCAAGAGCAAAAGCAGGAGCAACAACAAGTGCAGGCAAGAGCCGCAAAAGGAGCAAGAACTAGAGCAGGAGCAGGATCCTCCCCGACGGTAAAAATAGGCTTACAAACACCCCTTAGAATGAAAGCACGTCTCGAGTTCTTGTTAGGCCCCCCCTTTAAACTGCTGGGGATGGGATTAATTAAGCTGACAATAGGGAAACCACATTATCTACTGTAGGTCCCCATTGTTTGATTACTCGAGGTCCCTACTATGTATTATCCCCTATTCTAGTAACTTAAGCTACAATTGTGACCGGCCGGTCGGCTACAGAAGGGGAAAATAATTCAAATCTTGTAAAATAGTTGATCTGCGGACTTCGGAAAAGTTGTGGGGATAGTTGCCGAAGTAGGGGGGAGGGAGGCGGGGGGAGGGGGCGAGGCTGATCTTTTGGCAGTTAACTTTTGTTCAACTTTTTTCAATTATTTTTCAATTTTTCAACTTTTTTCAGCTTTGTCGGAGGGAAAAGCTGGATTTCCCTTCCCACCCCATTCCCGCCGCCCCCCGCTCCGCCACCTCTCCCCCATCTGCGTCCCGCCTCCTCCCCCTCCCGCCCTCCCCCCTCCACCTCCGGCCTCCATCAGTTTTTTTCTTCAACTTTTGTTCAACTGTTTGCTCGGCTGCTCCTGCACCCAGGTCCCCTGAGCTCAACTTTCTGCTCAACTTTTTTCAACTTTTACTTGAAAAAAGATGAAAAAACTGAGCCTTCTGTCATCAACTTTTTCAGAACTTTTGGAATCAACTATATAACTTTCAGATTCAACTTCTATTCAACCTTTCATTATTCTGGGATACCCAGCCTGTGCCCGCCCAGCGCCTGTCTCAAAACTAGAACCCAGTCCTTGGTCCGGAAGTCCCGGTGCCCTTCCATCACCGACGGATGCAGGGGATCCTTGACAGGCTCCGGGCCAGGGTTTAGGGTTTGGGTTCATGTTAGAGTTCGTTTAGATGTCCGTCCAGAGTTGAGGGTTCAGGGTTTAGGGTTCGGGATTTAGGGTGTGGGGTATACTGTTTTTAGGGTGTCTGGGTTGTGCACCAGGGCTTTTAGGATGTAAGGTGTATCTGTGGTTCCGGTAGCCTGCTGCTTTAAAAGGTCCTGTCGTATCTATGAAGAAAAATAACAAGCGGTACAAGCTATTATAACATAGGGCTTGGGCTACATGTAACAACTAAACCCTCAGCCCCGGGCGGAAAAATCGCCTGATAAATACGTCTGCAGGCCGCACAAGGCCGAAACCCTCAACCCTACGCCCGCAACCCCAACAGTTAACCCTAAACAGGAAAACGAGAAGCCTAAACAAAAAATAATGGTGCGGTCGTCGTTGTTGTGGTGGTTGCTGTTGCTTTTGTTGTTGTTGTTGTTGCTGTTGCTGCTGCTGTTAATAGTTGTCAGTGTGATTATTATTACGACCAGGCATTGATCATCCCTAAATTGGTGGATGAAGCTGCCAAACTTAGGACCTGAACAATTGTGGGTGTCCTTGCCTTCTGCTTCCTGTGGGACTGTCATGCAAATCTAGACTCGAGTATTGTATAACATCCGTGGAACATTATGTATCTGTATTACTTTCCATATAATCGTAATGCAAGCATTGCACAGTCCAGTATGAATAGCCCAAGCATAGTCTTGACAAAACCTTGGTGTGGAAGCAACTCCGAACCCCCAACCGTGGTTGCCCCCAGCTAAGAATGACCTCAACATTGTCGAAGGCCTCCCAGTGGGCACAAGGGCCTCCACCCTTTGCAAAAGCCGAGCGAATGACGTTTTGCAAAACACAATGCGTGGTGATCCGTCAGTACACCGCCTTCGCGTCGTTGGAGAAGGTTGAAAGGCCATACAGTTTTCTTGAGTACTTCTAACCCATCTTCCATGTCAGCTTTGCTGAACTGGCAGGAAATCAGAAATTCTTGGCTTGCACGAGCATCTCACGAGTTGTTTGCTACTCTCGAAAATTCAATTCGTCGGTCATGTTTTCACTGCGTTGAGTGGTGAAGTGACTCTCAGCGTGGCAATCTGCACGCTGAGAAAGTCCCCCACCACAGTCTGCGAAGCTCGCTGTACATTGTGCATGCCAGCCGAGAGGCATCTAGTCATTCCTGACAACTGAAAGATTTGCCTCAGTACATCTTGATTTCTCAAGATCCAGCCTTCGAAGCCTGCAGCAGGAATCATGCGATTCCCAAATTGATCAGTGCTTATGCGATCAATCTCCATTCGACTCGTTTGCAGAAATCGAACTTCTCCTTTTTGTGAGTTGCCCAAGCCTCCATCCCTCTTTGGTGAGTCCGTTATCCTTTGCTGTCCAGGCCAGGCCATGCGCTCCGGGAAAGCCGACTACCACCTCGGACCTGCATCATCGCCCGTGATGTCCGTCCCTCTCCCCGGTAGAACCCCCCGCAAACCTGGGACCACAGGGAAGGACTGTGTCGTTAGTGCTTCGCTGCCCATCACCATCGCGCAGGCACTACAGATGGATGGTCTGTCCATAGCATATGCATGTTGGCAAAGATGGTCTGAGTGTCTGACGGTCGATGTGTTCGCGAAGCCGGCGTCTGGATTTTGATCAATTGCCCATACCTGGTTTGGATGTGTGAGTTCGTACGACGAACAGATGCTTTCCTCTCCCTCGTTCAAGGCAGCGAGCCACACCTCTGGGCGGAGTACATCCGAAGGCTCCAAGCGATCAAGTCCAATGCAAGCGGCTTGGCTGGTCGGGCGTCCACAGGCTCACTCCAGCTCCTGTAGAAGTTCGTTGTTGACCGGAACCTCGCTCTGAAAGTCCAGGGTTTTGTGCTGGTAGAAGTACCTGGACAGATCATACAATACAATTAAAAGGACTGACTCACGCGGCACACGGCACACACAGGCACACTGCGGTGGGCTCACACGCAGAATGACATGACATGAACTAACTAACGAAACGGGTTCAATGCACTTGAACTGACATATGAGCCTGGGCGTGAGCCATGTCATGACATGTACCGCTGAGAGTAGGCGAAGTAATGCCTTCCTAACAAATGAAGGTAGCCATGATCATGACTATCACGTTAACCGTTAACATTTCTTACGTGTTGACCTGCTTGATGAGTTAGGTCGGGCATGAACACACATGTTCTAGTCTGTGTCAGTGTTACATGGTGTTGATGAGCCAGTGCGACGATATGGAGTGAATGACCGTGGACCATTGTCAGGTGCGAGTTGCTCCGACCAATGGATCTTGACAGCCCTGAAGAAGCGGGTCGCGAATCTCGAGAGGGGGGAGACCTCCTCCAGCACCTTGTGCTTGTGCCGCAGTCGAAGGAACGGCTCCGGCGCTCGCAGGCGCAGCCGAACTGCACAGCGTCTAGTTCACATACCTCGATGTGGTAGATGCTGGAGACTGTTGCTCAATGATATCCACAGGGAACCACACCACCTTCTCCTGTGTCACATCTGCCTCTTGCAGGAGCAATCGCAAACCCAACCATGCCATGAAATAGATCAACTCATGCTCATGGCATCCCAGCCCGCCACCCCGCTTCGAAAAATGCCGGCAACTCGTGCCTGCAATGTGCAGATTGCAAGTCTTGAGACAGCAAGTGCGACCATGCGCAAGGCATGGAGCACGTGTTTGCGCCAGCCGATTGCTGCGGAGCAAAGGCTGAAAAACCTCAAGAGCCATGGCAGGCCTTTGAAGGAGCTGTGGTATGTTCTTTAGCTCGCTCCTGAAGAAATCGGCGATGTTGCCAAACACACATCCACCCTCGTGCTGGGCAGATAGTAGCCACTCTGCCTGTGCACCGGGATCCCATTCGATCGCGTGAGACATGTTGTGGTGGTTGCACTTGATTTCCCTGCCCAGCTGCAATCCAAGCCGGTAGCGCATCACTGACATCGCCGTTTCTGAGGCACGTACACCCGAGTAAGCCGTTGGTAAGCTGTCATCTTCCAGAGTTGTGGCCAGTGTCGAGTCGATCATCTTCCGGCACACCGTCGACCATCTTATCAAAGCTGAAATAAATCCCCAAAGTCCAACATGCCATCCAAGTCACGGGCGATGGATCGCTCTAGCAATGTGGCTGAAGGCTGGTGTTTGGGCCTGGGCTTGGGTGCGTGTGTGTTGCAGCATCTGAGTCGTGCGTGCCAACGCATCTGTGGCCTTGGAGGCCTCAGCTGCTGGTGGAGGAGGGACCGCGGAGGCCGGAGGGGCATAGCCGTTGGCGGCTGTGGGACCTGATTAGACTGAGGCTGAGGAGTGATATCAGTGAGACCGAATTTTGACTCGGGCATGCCAGTGAGACCGAATAGAGTCTTCATGCCTTGAATACTTCGTAACCCGAAGCTCTCGTCGTGCCGGGCTGATCTGGCCTTGGACGTGACCTTGGGGCAGCCCGTGGGTGCCAATCTTTCTAGCGGTTTGCCTCAGACTTCACATGGGCCACATGAGGTTCTGGCGCTGTGTGGTTGGTGCTGTCGACTGTATCCTGTGCGGAGTGGCTTCCTGATGTCCTGTGGCGGTGTTTGTCGTGTCGACTCCACGCTGTACGGAGGTGGCTTGCTGAGGTTCTGCAGCTTCTGTGGTTGGAGGCTGTTGTGCTTTCTAAGGTTCACTTCGGACTCTTCCGGGACCAGGCTGTCTCCATGAAACACACGCACTGATTTACTTTCATTTGCATCCAGCAGAGCTGCGCGGAAGTTGTGGGCAGCAGTGGCAGCTTGTTTTTCAGCTTGTCTTTCCATGTCATCGCAAAAATCACGAAAATCGTCGGGAGTTTTGCCTTCGTTGTATATGGCATTGTCTACAATGTCAGCCATGTCCCGCAGTTGGTTTCGTCCATGACATCGGGCTGGAAAAATCATGATCCTCTGAAGCGCCGAAACTGATCAGCCATCGCGTCGACAAAAACCAAACATAACTGGAACCTGTCTGTCAAGCCTCTGGCAGTCTCTTGCATCATCTACGATCAAGCGTTGTGCGGGTTGTGAGTGACTGTACGGTGTTGAAGCACTGTATGATCGAGCTGCCCAAAATCAACATCGTCAGCAGCTGTATAGTTTATAAGCGCGAAGCTTCATCTCATTGTAGTTGGCCAAGCGCTGCGTGCTATCGGAAGGCATGACAGGTTGTATTGTGCACCTATGTGTTGCGTTTGTTCTGTGTAAGGTAGGAGTGCAAGTATCTTAACCCCGTGACACATTCTGTAAGACTCTCTTACGACCCCACAAATTAAAAGAAACCTACACCCCGCCCAAACTCTTAAGACCCGACATAACATCCCAAAAAGAACAACCACAGCCTCGCAACATCTTGAAACCTCCGCACAAACTAAAAACAAAAAACTTTATACCTAAACCCTAAACCCTAAACCCTAAACCCTAAACCCTAAACCCTACACCACCCTTCAGCTTGCGTCCAATCGGCTCGCAGGGCGTTGGGGCGCCCGGGAAGCCAGAAGTCTCGATGGTGCTCTTTGCCTTCGTTGGGGACTCTGAGACTTGGGTTCGGGGCTTACATAACCCTAAACCCTAAACCCTAAACCCTAAACCCTAAACCCTTATCTATCTATCTATCTATCTATCTATCTGTCTGTCCATCTTTCTATCTACCGATCTATCTATCTATCTGTCTATCCATCTAGTTATCTATCTATCTATCTATCTATCTATCTATCTGTCTATCCATCTACGTAGTTATCTATCTATCTATCTATCTATCTATCTGTCTATCCGACTATAAATCTACCGATCTATCGATCGCTCTATCTGTCTATGCATCTATCTACCGAACTATCTATGTATCTACCTAACTATCTATCTATCTATCTATGTATCTGTCTGTCTATCTATCTATCTCTCTATCCGTCTGTCGATCTGTCAACCTATCTATATACACATGTATATCTAGATGTTTGTATGTTGCTTCAGTTTTTGTAAGTTTAGGATGTAGGCTCATAGGCTAATGTTGTCTTTTGTTATTGGCTCTCTGCCTTCTGGGTTGTTAGGTTTTCGCTTGTTAAGATAAGGTTTTGGATTTGGGGTCTTGTAAGACTTATCAGAGGCTTGTTAGATGGATCGATGTGGCTTATAAAGCTTTCAGGCTTTAGGTTGCGTGCCGGCTCTTATGTTTTGTTGCATATTGACTCCAGGTATTTGGTTCAAACGAGGCCTGGCAGGCGTTTCGGGACATGTTTTCCAGGACTATTGTGGCTCCTCCACTGGCCCCCGAAAGCTTAAAATGAAACCTCTTTGTCCCTAAACCCCTGTAGGCCCGAAAAGAGACAATCCTAGGGCTTCTAGCCATAGGCATAGAGATCAAACTCGGTACTCCATCTCCTTGACAAGGGATCCTGCACCAAGGAGCCCGAATATGGTGGCTAAGTGTTGCTATGAGGGTGGGGATGTCCATGACGATCATCATGACGAAAATGATGACGATTGCAAACCCATCCCCAATCTCCACGTTCTGGACGCTGTGAGACTTAAGCGAAACATTCAAACCTCACCTCCAGTCTCCCAAAGCCCAACCACCCAAGGCTCAGAAGCTCTGTAAACACAAACCTTCACATGTAGACCACTCATAACTTGAGAAATTCTAGTTCCTAAACCTGCTGCGGCCCGGACAGGGGGAAACTTTCAGCCGTTGCATCGACACAGCTGACATGGCCAGGCGGTGCGTGCGCGGTGAGAGTGGCGCCTTGAATGTTGAGGGGTTTTAGGGTTATTAAGAGTTTAGGGCTTAGGGCTTAGGGTTTAGAGCTTAGGGTTAAGAGTTTAGGGTTTAGGGTGTATAAGGTATAGGGCTTATAAGTTTCTGGGTTCAGGGTTTAGGGGGCTTCAAGGACTTGGGATTTATCTAAAGCATTTGGGAGTTTCAGACAATTAGGGTACCTTATTTTGGGGTCCTTATAATAGGGGTCCTATTATTTAGGGTACTATATTAGGGTCCCCTATTTTCGGAAGCCCCCATTTAAAGTTCAGTTTTCGGGATTTAGCGCTCCGGGTGTCGGGCTCATGGGTACAGATTAGCTGGGCAAGTTGGCGCAGGCTTTAGGAATGTAGCAATACTACAATCCAGATACCCGTCAGGCATACTTGTGGTTATCCTGAAACCAATCGATATAACATCCGAGCTTACACTACAGCCTAAGCCCCTAAACCCCTAAACCTAAATAACCCTACATGCACCTAGCTGTGACGACCTACTCTTCACTCTCCAGTGCCCATAAGACCGAGATGGAATCGAACGCATCCCTTCCACTGAACCCTAAACCCTGAACGCTAAACCCTAAACCCTGCATGTAACTACCCGGCCAGCCGAACCTTCAAGTACATCCTACCAAAACCTACTTTTTTGTAGGTTCTTATTAAAAACCCTAATATGGAACTTATAGGGACCCTACAAAAAAGTAGGTTTTGGTAGGTTAAGGTAAAGCCCCGAAACCCAACAAACCTCAAGCCCGGAAGCCGTAAGTAAAGCCCTGAAAGCCCTCAAAACCCGCGAACCTCCCCGAAACCCTGAAACCAAATGCTGCCCTAGCTTCCCAAGCCCTAGTTAACATTCAGCTTCCCCAAACCCCGAAACCGGCAATCACCTCCGGCCCTAAACCACCCTAAACCTATGTGTAAACCTTAAACTAGAATCTAGAAACCCTGACCCCTAAACCCTAAACCCTAAGATAAACCCTAAACCTTATTATAAGCCCTAAACCTTCATTATATAAACCCTAAACTTAGAAACCCTGACCCCCAAACCCTAAACCCTTATGAACCCTACACCTTAACATAACCACATAAACCCTAAACCTTAGACCCTAAGCCCGCAAACACCCCCGGGAAGAGCCCCTCCTGCCATGCCGAGCTACCGTCGGGGTCGGCAGCTTCGGGGGGGTTGGAAGCTTTGATGAGACCTGGGCACAGGCACAGTTAGGGTTTACGGTTTAGGGCATATAGGGTATGTAGGGTATATAGGGTATATAGTTGGGCACAGGCACAGTTAGTTTTTGTTTCCCTAAGGGTCCTTGTACCCAAATAGTATATATACTTTGGCCTTCAAGTAGTCCCTATATAGGTACTTTGGGGCAAAAGAACATACTATTTGGGCACATGGACCCTTAGGTTTTTTTAAAGCCCGAGGGGGGCAGGCTCAAACTCCCTTTACGTAGTCTAATCCAGCCCCTCAGTACACGAACTTCACATTGCAAACATCACATCCTCATAGGTTGGGCGTCGTTCCCTCCACAACCCTCAAAGCCGAAGCAGCCGAACGCTCCTCCGAAGCAGGCTCCCCAGCTTCTCCGTCTTCCAGGTCAAGGATCACCGGGTCTTCAGACCAGTGCAGGTGGGGCACCTTGCTGGCTCGGTTTGCACAGCCTGCACCGGTACCCGACTTCGAGCATCGCCGAAAAATTGCGGCATCTGGCCCAGTCAGTGCAACGCGCAGCTTCCACAAACCGTGGACGTCCCTACGAGCACACACAGTTAGGATTTAGAGTTTAGGGCTTAGCGTATATAGGGTTTAGGGTTTAGGGGATTACAGGGACAGGCATAAACAAATCATACAAAGTGTGGCAGGTTCATGATGCAGGGTAGATCGAAGTTACGAGCATTCAGACTTGCAGTGATGATCATGCCCTCCCCTTCCTCAATGCCAAACAATCTGAAACCCGACAACCTCGCGCACCCTCACACCGACACCCTTTAGGAACCCCTGCAGCACCTATAGAACACCGCATAAAGCACTAGAAAGCCCGGTAGATCCCGCTCGCCCTTATAAGCCATAAACCTCGAACCCTAACCGGCAAAACTGAAACTCTACAGGAACAGTGAAGGGAAGCCCCCCCACCATTGGACTTGCAGGAGAACCTCTGCGGGAACCCTGGGAACCCTCAAAGAAATCGCCAACTCGAATCAAGAAACCCTCGAATCCTAAAACTTCCTAAAACCCCCCTAAACCCTAAACCCTAAACCCTAAACCCTAAACCTCGAACCCTACACCCCAACAAGAGCCCCTGACAACCTAAACCCTAAACCCTAAAAGGCTGGCAGGATCCCTTACAGGAACCCTAAACCACGAAGATCCCCCCCCCTTACGCCGGGGAATTAAACTCTAGAAAGCCCAACACATGCCGTAATTCCTATACCTGGGGATCCAAAAACCTTCCGTTTAATGGGTTCTACCCTCTAATTAAGGAGCCATAACCTACTAGTTTGTAGGGTTTGGAGCCACAGATTTATAGTACACCCCAAACACTCTACACCCATAACCGTCATAACCTACTATTTTGTAGGGTTTGGGGCCAGAGATATAAGCCCCCAAACGCTCTACACCCACACCCGAAATCCTCAACCTAAAGACCTCGAACCCGAGGCCACCAGAGAAGGATCCCCTCCGATTTCGAGGGCCGTACAGGAACCCTTGAAGCAACCTCAACGGGCCTCCAGAGAAGCCACCTGATTTTTAGCACAAAGCCCAACGTCCCAAAAGCACGAAGCCCTGAAGCCCTGAAGCCTAAACCCTAAACCCCAAACCGCCAACAAAAAGGAAGCCGGAAAGGAACCCCCAAACCGCCAACAAAAAGGATGCCGGAAAGGAACCCCAGACTGCCAACAAAAAGGAAGCCGGAAAACGAGGGCCCCCCCTGATTTCGAGGCCCGGCGACGCCCTCGGAGGTGGTGTAGGCAGAGAGCGCCTGGGTCGCGGCCACTCGCCGCGCCTCTCGGGCCTGACTCAAGCACGTTTAGGGTTTAGGGTTTAGGGCACCGAAGCTCCAGTGACCGAGATGAAAAAAATGTTTTAATGACCGAAATGGCAGGTAAGTACTACCTAATACCCACATAATACCCACATATTAATAGAATTCCGTGGCCGAAATTGGCAGGTTAGTACTACTTACAACCCACATACATGGACCCCAGCGACCCATTCTTGGCCTGGCTCCGGGAAGTTGTTGTGTTTGTTTGTTGGCGTGGGGGGCCGTGGGCTTCGCTGTTTCTGTGTGCATTTGTTGTGTTATTTTTGGGGGAGGTTGTTGGGTGGGTGGTGTGAAGAATTGGTATTGCTTGCTTTGGTTCCAAGGCGTTTATTGTTCATTGTCGCACCACGCGCGCGCGCGCGCGTGTGTGTGTGTGCGCGTGTTTCTTTTTTGCGTTTTGCTCCGGCTGCGGTTTGTAGATCCCGCTAAGTACCTCCAGGTCTTGGGGTTTACTATAAAGGGTCTTGGGATGTTTGTACTTTGGTGGGGCTGTTCGGGATACTGCATTAGTTTCTTTCTTGTTGCCTTGGCCTGCGTTTCTTGGGTTGATTGACTTTCTGAGCGGAAGCTTAGGATTCACCGTCAACAGCATATTATGAGGAGGTCCCCCCCATCAGGAAACAACTGGCACGAAAGCTACCACTGGGGAATCCGAAGCCGTAAACCCCTCTGAACAGCCCAGTAAATAGAAACCTTACCCACACACCGGAAAATGCACCAAAACAAGACCACCGAAAAGGACGGAACGGTTCTACTAAACTCACACAACACCCTAAACACCAAATCCAAAAAAAAATAAACCCTCCTAACCGAAGACCCTAAACTCCCAAACCCTAAACCCTGACCCAAAACCCTAAACTCCCAAACCCTAAACCCTGACCCAAAACCCCTAAACCCTAAACCCTGACCCAAAACCCTGACCCAAAACCCTAAACCCTGAACCCTGACCCAAAACCCTAAACTCC
>CAJNDV010031453.1:74352-85766 GCA_905221635.1 Symbiodinium sp. CCMP2456 | reverse complement strand
CGTTTCCGAAGACGACGAGGCCCCGCCTGGCACCTCAGCGAGGAGTTGGGTTGGGGCTTAGGGTTCAGAGTTTAGGGTTGAGGGTTTAGAGTTTAGGGTTTAGGGTTTAGGGTTTAGGGTTGAGGATTGAGGGTTGAGGGTTTAGGGTTTAGGGCTTGGGCTTGAGGGTTTAGGGTTTAGGGTTTAGGCTTCGGGAGTCTCTTGAACACTCAACCCCCAAAACCCCTGAACCCCTACAGCCTTCACCCCCCTATGAATAAAGCCTATTAAGGCTTTCTGTAAGGGCTCCCAAAAGGGATTCTGGAAGGCTGCTTACTTTAGAGTTTTCTTGTAGGCGCTCCTGTGGGGGAGGTGTATGGCTTCGGGCTTGGGGCCAACTGTTTGGGTCCCTTGCGCTTTCAAGCGATCCTTCAGACTTTAGACGGCTCCACAAGAAGACGTCGGATTTGCGGTGCTACCTGGACCCTGAAGAACCTACCTTTTTAGGGTTGGCTCCGCAATATGATTTCAATATATAAGTCCTGATAAAGGTAGGTTATTTGGGGTTCAGGTAAGATTTGCATGTCTGACTGAGGCGTAATCAGGCTTTGTAGAGTAGAGTTCTTGCTTTGAGGGTTTGAGGGTGTTTGTGTGTAAGTGCTCCTTGCTGCATAACCCCAAGACAGTGTAAACTTTCAGTGCGAATTATAGCGGGCAAACTTACATAAAAAATGGGTACTCGTGCAGCTATTAAGGCTTGGAGGCTCTATAATGGTTTGGAGGATCAGAAATGTATTTGCGGCAAGAGGACTCCGGCAGATGGCCCGTTACGTACTTTTGCAGCTTCGCAGCGGATAAATACCTGAAAGCTCTACTTCTAAACTCTAACCTTATGTAAAGTTCATATAAGGACCCCACCTCCAAGGAAACAACATCTTTTGGTGGCTCTGGGAGTTGGTAATTAAGGCTCCAGCGCGGCACTTAGAACCCCTCTATTTCAGATCCTACCTGTCACTCACTTTGCCTACAGCTTAGCAGCCATTACCCCTGAGTTAGTAGGTAGAACCTATAAAGCTGTAGGTAATTCGTGTCCCAGGTATTGTAGGGGCCTTAATTAGAATGGGGTTTTTTGGGCCCTTTATAGTAGAACTATCGTAAGGACCCCCCCCCACATCAATATAGGAAATTTTTGAGGCCCCTATAGTAAGAACCCCAAGAAGCCTAAGATGCGAAGGTCCCAGAGGGTGCTCATTTGCTAAATGCCAGCGGGGATCGGAAGTCTAGTGGGCGATCTTCCTGCTGCAGGTTCAAGGTTTCCTGTTTATGACGCTATATATATACACACACAGATAGGTTTAGGGTTTAGGGTTTAGGGATATGCATATTGATTGACTTTTTTGCTCATGTTTATGCATATCTCCTCACAGAGATCTGTTTGTAGTTGTGGTGTTGGTGGGGTGTGCTGGACATTCCTGTTACTAGACAACAGGAGCTACCCGTGCAACACCGTCTAACGACAGCATGAAACCTGCAAGCCTCCACCAACAACAAGCTGAATCCTTCCAGAAGCTGAATCATCCCCAAACCCTAAACCCTAAACCCTAAACCTTAATCATGATGCGGTCCTGATGCGGTGTAGGAAGGTTTAGGGTCTAGGGCGTGGGGGTTCAAAGCGACCCTTCAGAAAGTCTTTGGCAGACCAGCTCGGTGTCCTTCAAAGCACTGCTCTATGCTTGGCCCTATACTGTTGTACAAACCGAAACCTTCCACCCTGATATATGGGCCTGAAAACATAGACGAGGGTACATTACAGAAAAGTTACAAAAGGACTACAGTATACCCAAACATTCCTATTTTCTACTATTACTATTTGTTCGTACCTGTCGTTTGCAAGCCCCAAACCCTTATCGTAACCCATAGCAAGCCTTGTGATGACCCTTGTTTGGCTAACTCTTGTATACAAACAACCCTTGTGGCACCCCTCATTGAACCATTGAGCCCGGATACATGAACCTACCGATTCCTCTACAGAAGCTCCGCGTGCGGGCGAGGGTCGGGTCAGGAGTACGTTGACCCGGCGCGGATCGCGCATAAATCCAACCTGGTTAAAGTAGGGGCCGTAAAATTTGAATAGGGCTTTGGGGATTATACTATAACTATAGTCGTGAACCCCCAGAATAATATAGGTAATTGTTTATGCTCCTATGTTAAAAGTCGAGCGTGTCTTTCTCTTCTTCTTGAGCCTTCTTCGTCGGTTCCTGTCGAGGGAACCCCATTAACAAAGCCTTATATTATATAGTACTCCAAAATGGACCCCTATTCTAAACCCGTATAGTACCTCTAAGGGCCTCCATTTTGTAGGTCGGGGGCCTCTAGGGTTTAGGAGTTGAATACAGTAAAGAGCTACCTGATTTGGGCTTCAACAACAGAGTGGGTTTAAGGTGCACGTGTAGCCGAAAATTGAAAAGACCTAGCGTTTTAGGGTTCCTTATTGTGGTTTCTCTACAATTAGATATGTATATATATATATATAGATACGTAGATATATATATATATATACACACACACATATATCCCTCTCTCTCTCATCTCTCTAAGACGGTAAGTCTTCCGGGCCTCACAGATAGGGCTTGGGGGGTTTATCCAGACTCATGAGCTCCCCTAGAGGCTACAAGTACCCGAATAGTACGAGATTGAAGTCGCAAGTCTGAGACTCTGCAAAGGGTTTAGGGTTTAGGGTTTAGGGTTTAGGGTTTAGGGTTTAGGCTAGTTTAGGGTTTCAGGCTTTTGTTTTTCGGCTGAAGGGTTTAGTGCCCTACTATTTGGGTAGTTCTCGAATTCAGGGTCCCTTTTAGGATCCTATTCATGAACTATTTTGGGGACCTAAAAAGGGACCCGATTCTACAGTTCTCTCCTAAGAAGAAACCCTACATTCTATATTAGATAGGTACATAGGACGCTTTGGGTATGTAGGGTCTATCTTCGAGCTACTTGTATACTTTCTGATTCTCCAAGAAGTCCTGGACCTCCGTTTCTTCTGCCCTGTTGAAAGCATGTCAGCCACGCGCGGAAAAAAAACAAACTCAACATCCTGGACGGCCCTAACCCTTAGCATCAAAATCGCCCAAAATCTTTTTTGGTAGGGTCTTTGGGCCCGAAAGCCTTGAAATAAGAGTCCTTTTGAGGGTAAGGGTAAGCCCTATAGCCCTGAGAGCCTACAACGAATGGACCTCCAACAACTCGAGACAACATATATAAGGAATCCTTAGTAAAATCGCATAGGGTTTTCGGGTACAGTACAGTGCGTGTAACTACAATAAGCAACCCCGGGAAGAATCTTGGTAATTATTCCCGCCGCCATAGTACCCTAAACCCCAAACCCTAAAGTCGCGGACCCCAGAACCCCCAGACCAGTTCGTAGTGGAAGACACTAGACTTGAAGATGCAGAAGGGTTCCCCAAGACTTGGCTACGGGATTTTTTGAACGTTTGGGAACCCATCGTAAAGTGACAGCTTCATGAATCCATGAAATTTCGCATCACCATTAACATGAAAATTGATCCCCAATTAGGAACAACCGCCCTAAACCCTGAACTCGGAACCCTAACCCTAAACCCTAACGACCCGAAACTAGGACAGAACCATAGCCCTGAACTGGGAACCCCAAACTCCGTCGTCGGATTTACACACGGCCGGGCAGAGGCCGGAGCTTTGTAGTGCGAGCGGACCTTGGCGATTCTTTCTGATCACGCAGTTTCGGGCCCTTAGGGTTTAGGGCCTAGGGTTCCCTTAGGTAGGGGTTTCAAGAAAAAGGTTGACGTAGGATCTTGGGCCGAAGGTTTCTACACAGCTTTCTGGTTTAGGGTTTAGGTCCGAGTCTTCGACAAGTAGGGGAGTGTTTTGTATTGGGTTTCAAAGGGGTTTAGGCTGAGGTTACCGATGTAGGATTTTCGGGCTGTCGGTTTACAATAACTAGACCAATAGAGGCCATACAGTTGGAACAGAAAAAAGCTTGGAAAAGGGCTGAAGGCTTATAGAACAACTATATTGAAACCTATTCGAAAAGATTATGATTGTCCCTGCCGCAATTTGAGGTGTAGGTTCTTGCGTTCAGAAGTCTGTGCGCAGAACACAATGTGGACCCCCTTCCTAAGTCACCTGACCCGTAAAAGCCCCGTTTCATAATGGGATCCCGTTTACAACCCTCTTCATTAAGGGAGACCGGGTTGCGTAATCAGGGGTCTACTACTACTATAGACCGCTGCATAACCTTAAACCCTTAAAAACCGTCTGCAACCCACTCCCTCTCCGACAGGGCGCAGTAGAGGCAAGGATTAAGTCGCGTTCTGCTCCCTGCAGGACCCAGGTTCAAAGTTTGTGGTTGAAGCTTCAGGGCCCGGAGTGCTGGTAGAGTCAGGGGCTTTAAGGAACACTTTGGCTAACTATGCAGGCCGAGGTATCAGGTGCTATTAGGGATGTACAGGGGTCCAGGCTTAAGGCTTAGTTAAAGGTTTAAGTACGATTTGCGAATATGTGGCTTTTGTCATCGTCTAAGCAAGCTTTGTCAGGATGTTCGGACTGCGGTGCTCCGTCTGAAAAACAGGTAAGGGCGTAGGGCTTAGAGCATGTACTTGAAGGGCTGAAACATCTACGTACAGCAATGGCTTTTGCTGCTTGTTACAAGAGATGTAAAATCGGTTGCCCGTGAGTCCCGACAGCAATGGTCGAGCTTCCAACACTTTGCTTGTGGACAGGGCCTTACTGTTCAATGCACCTCTCGAACGAATGCACTGCGCACGCCTGCACACTTAGCCACGACCCTGCAAGTATCAGGAAACAGGGAAACACCAATCACAGATGCCACATGGCCATATCTTCATCAATCCCAAAAAAAAAGTCTTTCCCAACCATGCAGAACTTGTCTATGTAACACAAAAATCACCGAAATGCCTGGACTCTACCACTGCTCAGCCTGGAAGCCATCCACAGTATCCACCTTAGCCAGATAATGTAAGGACCTTAATAATCAGAATAGGGTTTTGGGGCATAATCTACGATAGAAATAATAAGGAACACCCAAAATAGATAGAATGGAAATTTAGGACATAGTACGATATAACTTGAATGAGGAAGCCCCAAAATATAGACCCTAAGCCCTAAACCCCAAAATAGCGTGGGTAATTATTACAGCCCCTATTCTACTCTGTTCTTTCAGCGGGATGGTGGTGCTGCGTGGCATGGCGCAGCGTGGCGTGGCGCCCATCTTGTTGGGGGTTTAGGGGTTTAGGGCTTAGTGGTTTAGGATTAAACGCCTTCGGAGCTTAGGCCCTATAAGCCGTAAGGCTTAAGGGTTAAGTTTTAAGGGTTTCGGGGCTTAGACCTTATAGGCCTTAAGTTTGGGGGCCTTATAGGCCTTCAGTTTTCTGGGTTCGGATTTAAGGCTTTCGGGGCTTAGGCCTTGTAGGCCTTAAGGTTTAGGGTCAGGACCCAGTCAAGAAGTCTTCTCATGGGAATCCTGATGCAACCCCAGCATGCAGTGCGTGAAAGTCATTAAGGTTCATGAAGGTTACCCCAGAGAGCCCAATACGTTTGATCAAGGCTAAGGAAAATCACCTTAGATTAGCAGGGGCCTGAAAAACAATGAGTCCCGGTATATTCCTTGATTAATTAATGTACATGCTGCGGGGCTCTCAGTCACTTTCTAACAAAGCTCATGAAAACCCTAAACCCTAAAACCATACAAAACACCCCACCTCCAACCGTGAAGCCTAACAAAAATACACGGCCAAAGAAAAGCTCGAACAACTCAACCCCAATTGCAAACCGCAAACGCTTTAGAACCCATCCTATCTCAACTCTGAATCTCATCATTGCTTTGGCGATTGCATCCAGCTCTTGGCCAGGGTCCTGGCTGCTCGCAAACCACAAACTCTGTAGCTGCCCAAACCCATCCTATCTCAACTCTCAACCTCAAGCTGACATGAGGCAGTTGAGAATATTAGCTTCCGGCGACACCTGACGACATTCCTACATGCACATCAGTTGCAACGTCCTCCTTTTAATGCAGCTGACGTTCTTTTCGCTTCGGAACGGCCTCCATCATGCGTGCTTTGACGGTGTCCACCGAACACTCGGACCTTTCGTGGGCAGCTTGGCAAAACACTGTGTGCCGACGACGTGCCTGCGTCCTGATCATTCACACCGGGCACTAGAGCCTTGATGATGTCCCTGTGGTTGTCGGATGTGAACCACTGACATGTGTTGGGACCATCACTTTCTTGGCGACAAGTTTCCAGGTCTGAGTGCGGTTCTGCTGCCTGTCCGCACCGACACCTGGCATACGCCGTGAATTCATCACCAGTCTCTGTCGTGGTGGTTCTTCCAAATCTTCCAAATTGGCCCACCTGCGTGTCTCACGTAGGAACTCCTTGTTATCGCGAGGGCACTTGGTCAGCCGTTTGCTTTCGCGCTCTTTCCAGACCCTTTGTTTTCCCCATGGCTGTAAAGTGACTGCAGCGGCTCAAGATTTCGGAACAACTTATAGTTTGGAAGTCTTACAGTCCTGCTGCATCCAAAGAGCAGCTAACTCTGCCTACAGTGTTGTTCGAATCTGAACATGTGCCGTGCTACCTTCAACTCGGCACCCCTGCAGATGCTATCGAGCAACTTCGGCGCTGTTGCGAAGGGATTCAGCATCACTCTGCCGAAGGGGAATGCTCACATGCATTGCCACTCTGCTCCTCTGCTTTTCACCCGCTTCCTTGCAGCTGCAGCTAGGCTGTTGGACAATGTCACCCGAGCCAGCTGCACATGTTGCATCGCCCTGCCCTAATTCTCCTCTTTCTCCTTTCTTCGCAGTTGGAGGAAGCTGAAGTTGACATGACTCCCACGCAAAAGGCACACGTCACAAGGACAAGGGCCGGCACCCACGGATCCCGCAGTCAACCAGCCAGTTCCATCTCCTTCTCATCGGCCGTACGGCGCGCACGACGGCGACCGCGTCTTGACGTTTTTTTTTTTCCTGCGGCCGAATGGAAGTCGTAAACACCGAACGCACATGGCGACTGACACACTGCAAGCACCTCCGGACCGCGCAGACGCATCAGGCGCCTTGTGCTTGACCGGGATCTGCCAAATTAAGGTCCTGACGGGCAATGTCGAGCACACATGTCGCAACATCCTAGGAGCCTCACTCGTCTTCTTCGCTTTCAGGTCACGTTTTCGTCTCCGGGCTGGCGTTTGCCATGACTCCTAGGCAAAAGGCACAACTCACAATGACCGGCATCCGCAGTCAACGAGCCAATTTCATCTTCTTCGCATCCGATAACGTTCAGAAGCCCACGTCTTTCTGCCAAAAAAAATGCTTCCGAAACCACGAGTCGGACATCCAAACCAGCGGTTGGACAACACTGCATATGTACTAAACAAAAATGTTAATAATATAAACGCGTATATTATACATGTCGCGCCCCGCCCCTGTCGGCTTCGGTGGCTGCACCTGCTGAAGGTGACCCGGGACTGTCTGCACGTGGTTCTCGCGAGTTGGCACCGCCGACAGAGGGTCTCGCTCCACTTGGGCCACCGGGCGGCGGCAGCAGCTGCAGCAGCACCAGCGTACACGAGGAACCGCGGTCGCCGCAGCTCGGAGACACCCAGGCCAGCATGGATTTCGGAATCTCTAAGCAGAATCTGGAGATAGCCTGTTGAAGTCTGCAGCCCTGCCAAGCGAGCCCAGGGCCCTGTACCGGCGAGCTTGTCGGCCCTCCCAGACTCCGCCTCAAGAGCACAGCAACTGGAGCCGTTTACACTGTTTCCCATGACATCACGACCATGCAGAAATTCCTACATATGCAACACTGCGTGGCTCATGTAAAGTTTGGAATCACGATGTACTTTACCAGAATGTCATGTGTGGATTCTTTTGACAGCTGCGAGATGCTCAGATGCAGCTCCTGGTGCGGTGTGTTTATCCCGCCCAGTCCACTCCAACATCTTTGCAGTACTGGGAACAGAAGCCCCGAAGGTAATTACTTCTTTGTAGCCGGCTGATCGCAGCCGTCTCTTTGGCACCGACGCCGCTCAGACGAGGGGATCAGTGGGCACGACTTGGGCAGAGCCCCTGGTGGAGCGTTGGGATGCGCTGGCTTGCACGGTTCTTCTTTCACACTTCGTGAAATGCTTTCATGACAGTGAGGCTGTCCACACACTGCAGAAGCTACCTTGCTGCAAGTTGAACTTGCAGCCGTGTTGCTGCCCGTGGTTTCGGCCCTTGTCCTCTCTGCAGCGTTTGCAGAAGTAGCCGTCGAAGCCTGGCTGCCTTGGCTTGGGATGTGTGCGAAACTGAATCGCAGTCTAGCTTCGAGTGTGCCTGGAACTTGCACCCCGGCTGCCGGCAGATCATCGATATGAGGGCGGATATGGCAATGGAATACCGCGGCTCACAAACCAAAGCCTTAGAAAGGTTTCAGTGATGGCCACGCGGCGGTCACGTGCTTCTGATAATGAATCATCTTGGACTATGAAACGTTACCATAGCATCTTGAGCTCGCGTGTGGAATGGTTAGGGTGGTTTGGTTCAAGCCTTCTTCCAGTGGCTGTACGTGTGGACTGCCAAGTCTTGGAATGCCACTTCCTGTGGAAGCGAGCAGCACAGCCGCCTTAGAGCACAGGGCGGCGCCTTCATGGGCAGAACCACCTCGGCATGGAACTTGAGGGTCTTTTGGGTTTGGGGGGCATCGCCTTGATGAATTTAAAAGGTTCAACGAGAAAGTCTGCAAGGGATTCTGTATGGAGTCTCTAGGGCGGAGCTTTCGTGTTTCAGGGTTTAGGGGAGTGCTGGGATCCAGGGGGCGAAGCACTAAGGTTCTGGGGCGAAGAAGATGTTTGAGTCTCCTGATGTGTTGAGGACTTCACCCATTCAGACCGTGGTACCCTCTTCTCATTGGCCGCCCGAGGGTTTGCTTCAATATACCCCCACATGACAGCTGGAGATCGGTGACCTCAAAAGTCACAGACGCACACTCCGTTTTCTCGCTGCGTTTTTAGAGGTAAGTCTCTCGCCGAGGTTTTTGCCGCTGGCGACAACATATCCAGTCGTCTTTTGGGCACATTGGCCTCCACATCGGGCCTTAAGAGAACCCTGTCAAGCCCTTCAATTCCGGATCAAATCCCTTAAAGGCCTAAAACAACCCTCAACCCTAAAACCCTAAAGCCCGTCTATCTAAAACCGGGAAGGCCAGGTAGCTCTCAAACCAGGCAAGCCCAACTTGGCCACTTCCTTCTGAAGCAGAGCCTGGTAGGGCTTGGAAAAAGTTCTATGTGACTTTTGGAGGATCCAGTAGGAGGAACCATAGTGGGTCCCTTTTCGGGCTCCTTAAAGGGAACTATAAGAGCTTCTGTAGCATTTCTGCAAGCGTACTATAAGGGTTTTATGTGGGTAGTTCTCTGAACTAGGGTCGGGTCCCGATTTAGGTCCAGAAAATAGTATGGCACCCTTACACTACGGACCTCAGAAGAAACCCAATTCAAAGAACTACCCATGTGAGTTTCTGAGATCTTCAGAATTTCTAGGGTCCTTAGAATTGTTTAAACGAAATCCACACGTTCTGTAAGGCTTCCATCTTCTACATAAGTACCAAAATGTCAGTGACCCCACCCCTCCAAAATCACCCGCTTGCCCTCCCCCTGCCTTGACTCCTTCCTTGCTCTCCTCCTCCGCCTGCCTGCCTTGCNNCCTTGCTTCTGGCTGCGCCGCCGAACGCAATCTCCTCCCCTTCCCCTCATCCGCTCCGCCAACGGCGCCTTCAGCACCAGCAGTTCGTTGGCCCTCTTTGTTTGCGGCCGGGCCGAGGCGGACGACGCGAAGCGTTTTATTATGTTGTGTCATGAACTCCTAATCCAGACCTACTCACCTCGTCTGGCTGCACTGCCGAATGTTGTCGCTTCCATCGTGGGCCAACAGCTGTCAACCCTACATCATTCATCGAAATGTGCTTCTTTTGCGTGTTCTTTTGGAAAGACTAGTGACTCCTCAAATTCTAACCCGGAGAGTGTTACGACAAAGAAACTGCTCCTATGATTTAGGGTTAGGGGGGGGGCCCAAACTCATCCAAACTCTACTGTACTAACCCCTGAACCCTAAACCCGCCCCAGTCGCCGCACCTGCTGCGCAGAGTAGCCGGTGATGATGCCAACCTGCAGAGGATAAGAGTCGACAGCGATTCATGATTCATGCCCCTCCTTGAACAACGGTTTGGGTTTGAGTGCGGCTGCAAGTACGATACCAGTTTCCACCTCGTAGTAGACAGGACAGAGAGAAAATCAAACAAGCAGAGCAAGCACAAGGGCCGTACAGAAACAGACATGAACGAAAACCACAAAAACGGACATGGAGAATGAAGACGAAAACAAGGGCGGATCGAGCATGCCAGCGTGACATATACATATATAAGTATGTATAGAGAGATAGAGGAAAAAAGACTGAGAACGATTGAGTACACTAAAAACAGAAAGAGCAATGAAGACCCGACAGATGAAGCGAGAAACCAAGAAACACAGCACGAAATCAACAAAACACAAGAGACACGGTGAGCGAGAGCAACCCGAATCCTAGATACCGAAAAACTGAAACAACAACTTTTCAACTGAAGCCTTCTTGGAATTCCAGGAATTCGAGCGCTCCAGTCCTGTCTAGTTCTTTGGGGAGGACATCTGTGGTCAGCAACGTTACACAATCCTGAAAAACCTTAAATTTATATGACTTTAGCTTTCATTGCGACCTGATGTAAGGTACAAGCCTTGTATAAAGCCACTAAAAGTCATCGCCGGCCTGGCTGGGCAAGGTACCTTCGGCGAGGCAGCGTTTCAGCACCGTCAGGAGGACGTTGGCCTACGGACAGAGAGCTCGCGGGCAGCGGGGGGAATGGGAAATCCTAATGCCTCACTAGCCCTAAACCCCAAGCCCTAAACGAAATTTTGAGGGCCCTATTGGCGGGCACTAAGAAAACCCTTTACCCTCCAGACCCGCATAGATCTACCCTAAACCCTAAACCCCAGGAACCCTGAAACCCACCGCTTGGCTGCGAGCCTCTCTTCGCGACTCCCGAAACCCCGAGCTTTAGGTTTCTACGGGATTGAGGCTGTAGGGTTCGGGTTCAGGGGATTGGGTGCTATGGTTTAGGGGCTTAAGCTTTAGGGTGTACAAGGGTTTCGGGTTCTGCGTCTTGGGAATTTCTTCTGAGCCTGCAGGAAGCCTCGGCATTATCGCCTGTAGTGCTCGCGTCGAGCTCAACAACGTCAAGACGGCCTTCTAAACCCTAAACCCTAAACCCTAAACCCTAAACTCTAAACTCTAAACCGTTATCCGGTTTAACCCTAACCCTCCAGGTACCTACTACACAGGGCCCAGGGCCCTACTGTAGGGGCTCTAGTACCCT
>CAJNDV010031453.1:37277-74002 GCA_905221635.1 Symbiodinium sp. CCMP2456 | reverse complement strand
AACCGAACATAGGTCGGCCCCTATCGGTTCTCATACTAAACCCCTACTTTCCACAATCTCGTGTCCACTCTAGTACTGATTACCTCTTCCGGAGGTTTAGTCCGATGCTCATATCTATTACATTATATTATTTTATGAAATATTAAAATATATTATATTATGTTACATTATTTGGGTACATGGACCCTTCGGGTTATTGCCAAGCGCGTGCCGCGTGACAGCTTGAAAAACCCTAAACCTCATACCCTAAACCCTAAACCCCAAACCCTAAACCTTAAACCTTAAACCTGAAAACCTTAAAACCTTAAACCGTGGCCCTAAACAGTGCCGGGCACCTCTTTGTAGTTGGAGTGGCTGCCACCCAGATTTCCCTCCTGCGCTCGAATTGGCTTCACTGCTATGATATACCACCTGTTAGGGATTAGGGTTGAGGGTTTAGGGTTTACCTTAAGAGCCCAAAACCTACTTTCTAGTAGGGTCCCTATAAATCCCATATTAGGGTTTATAATAAGAACCTACAAAAAAGTGGGTTTTGAGTTCTTAAGGTAGGGGTTAGGGGTTCAGGGTTTAGGTTTAGAGTTCATTTTAAAATTTGCGTAACAGGAAAGAACTAGCACAGGTCTTTCTATTGATCTTTGACGAAGGATTCCAACCAGTTTTTATCCAGTGGTCCTCCCCGGTCATGTAGCCACACTCGACGAAGGCCACATGGCAACCGGGCACGGGCCAAGGAAACCTGCATGTGAACAGCTCTACTTCAATATGGGACGACTGTCTGCAATTCAAGCGAGCTTAATCGCGTCCCCCATTCATGAACCCCACCCCGCCTTGTAATGAACACACTTTCCCGGTAGATCCCTGAAGCCATCCCCGCCAGTTCAAAAATATTTGAATTGGTGGGGGGGGAATGCAGGAGAAACAGCAGAAACAGGAGCAATAACAACAGCAAGAGCGGGAGTAGGAGCAGGAACAACAGCATCAGCCGGAGCAGGAGCAATAGCAAGATCCTCCGAAAGTGACAGAAGAGATAAACATCCCCCCTAATAGTCAAACGCTGATGTTTTTGAGTTTCTGATTGAGGGGGGCGAGGGTGCTTTGATATCAGGGGGAAGGGGTTATGTACATGTCCAAGGCGTGCAACCGTCACAGTAGATCAAACTAGGTGATATAGGAACCATAGGATCCTGATTGTGAATTACCCCCCCCTACCCTAAACACTAAACCCCTACACCCTAAACCCGAAACCCTAAACCCTAAACCCTGGCCCAGTGGCCCGGGGACTCATATCAAGAGCCCTGTAATTGGCCACTTGTTTCCGAATCAAGTGCCTAGGTTTAGGGCTTAGGGTTTAGGGTTGAGGAGTCTAGGAGTTTAGGGTTTAGGGTTTAGGGTTTAGGGTTTAGGGTTTAGGGTTGAGGGTTTAGGGGTTTAGGGGTTTAGGGCTTTAGGGGTTGAAGGTTTAGGGTTTGGGGCTTAGGGCCTACATCACTGTTCTCGGAATGTACTCATGGCTCCCTCTATAATATAGAGGCCTTAGTAATTGGAAAGAGTGTTTTTGAGGCGGCCCACTATACTATAATTAGAATAAGGAGCCCCCAAAATACTATTGGTAACCCTAAACCCTAAACCCAAAACCCTAAACCCTAACCTATATATTAAGCTCCTGAAGCCATCAACCCACGGCTGCCCCAAGTCCTACAAACCCCAGAGTCTACAGAACCCTTGCAGCCCCCTACTAGGAATCCGGATAGCTTAATCTCAAAGAACCCGAGAAATACAAAACAAAAACAACCCTAATTCGACCCCAACAAAGACAGATCCACAGCTACCGAGAAAAACCCTACTTCAACCTTAAACCCCTAAACCCTCAAGCCCCACAAAGATAGATCCACGGCTATCAGAGCTTCCGGCCCAGGAATGAGCTCGCGCTTGGACATCGCCAGACCGTCTCCTTGGCTCTCGAGTTTCGCAATTTGGGGTTTAGGGTTCCGGGTTTAGGGGTTGAGGGGTTTAGGGTTTAGGGGTTGAGGGTTTGGGTTTGGGGGTTTAGGGTTTTAGGGGTTTTAGGGATTTAGGGTCTAGGGGTTTAGGGTTTAAGGCAGTTTAAGGTTCACACAGGGCAACCCGATGGCCCCAGTTACCACGGTTAAGGGTTTAGGGTTTAGGGTTTAGGGCTTAGGGTCGCTAACTATCTAGATCCCTAAGCCCTAACCCCCAAGATGTAACCCAGTAACCATTTGTTAGGTAACTGGGCGCCCTGTGCGTTTAGGATTTAGAGGCCTCCTCCGTGTCCCCCAACACTGGGTTCTTGTTAATGGCTTTAACGTAAGTTACGATAACAAGGAAACCATGTTATTCACGATGGATCCCTACAATGGTAACTTAAGTTAAATCCTTCAAACAAGAACCCAGAAAAGCTTCTCTGAGGAGTGTGTAAGGGCTCTAATCGGAAGGGCTTAGGGTAGGCCAGGTTTCGCGACGCAGAAGCTGAAAACGTCGAAAGTCCATAAATTTCCGAGACACTGAAGCCTAGAAGCCTAAATCCGAAACCCTAAAACCCTACACCCGAAGCCCTGAAATCTTAAACCCCAATGTAGGGCCTCTCATTAAAAAATAGAATAGGGCTTTGGGGGGTATATTCTACTATACTTTTTAAAAAAGGAACCCCACAAAAAAAAAAAAAAATAGTATAGGTNNTAGGTAATTATTGAGGCCCCTAGAGTATATGAATCCTAGACCCTACAAAACTCCTGAGCCGGCATCACTAAACTCTGATTGAACGTCGAAGTCTCGTATAGTTCCGCCGTAGAAGGCGTCGCATGGAAACCTTCGCACTGTGGCTGAGACCCGGGTTTAGGGTTTAGGGTTTCGGGTTTAGGTTTAGGGGCTTTTTTGCAGTGTATCGGAGCGGACTTTACTAACCACCCTCCTACACTAGGGGTGAAACGATTCCTCCTTGGGGTTTAGGGTTTCGGGTTTGGGGTCTCGGGCGGTTTCTTCTTCACGCTTTCACCCAGCGTGCCGAACCCCCCTTCATTCAGGAATCATACTAGACCACCTGGCTACATAAGGGGTATATAGGGACTATACAATGGTTATTTAAGGTAGTGGGATTAAGGTTCCCTATTAGGGGTCCCTCCTAAAGTCCTTAGATACTTTCTGTAGGGCAAACTCCATAGCTAAGAAGTACTGGGCTCTCTGGGCACACTCACTGGCACGCCCACATGAGAAACTCGGCGCACCGTGCAATCGAAGGATGCATTCGCTGCTGCTCGTCGAGCTGGACGAAGCCGTTACCTCGCCATCGCAGAGTGTGCAATGTAGGGGCTTAAACAAGTACCTTTATTATGGTGTTTCTTGTTGTTGTTTTTTTCTTTGGGGGGTGCCTTGTTCTAGTTACAGTATAGTATACCGCAAAACCCTATTCGAATTCTTAAGGCCCCGATATTAGACTAGTCAATATTGGCAGATTCTCCCAAAGCAAATAAAGCCGAAATCGTCCTCTAGCTGCTCCTGGATCTGAATCATAAACCCCAGCTCAGTTCACGGCCCAGGGAGACAATCTCATCTCGCACGAAACGCCTGCACATGGTTGTGATTGTGGTGCCGGAACGGTCCGGTGACGAGCAGCTCTCTCGCTCTATCGTTTTCTGCGCTCTCCCCTTACATTTACATATTGCAGATAGATAGATAGATAGATAGATAGATAGATAGATAGACAGATAGATAAATAGAGACAGATAAACAGATAAATAGGTAGATAGATAGATACAGAAGTAGATAGATGGTACATAGACAGACAGATAGACAGATAGATAGATAAACAGATAGACCGAGAGAGAGAGAGAGCGATAGAGAAAACAACAACAAAAAACAATGTATACATATGTGGAAACGACAGTATAAGGCATGTGGGAACTAGCATGGGTATGAGCACATATAGTTTGAGTCTGTTAGTTGCCTGCTCACTTGTGTAGGCAGCGCTAGTTGCCAACCCAACTCCCAGAACCATATGCAGTCTATCTACCTACATCTCCAAATTTTGCATTATCTACCAAAGTATCGCTCTGTCTCTCCCCACATGTCTGTCTGTCTGTCTGTCTGTCTGTCTGTCTGTCTGTCTGTCTGTCTGTCTGTCGGTCTGTCTGTATGTATGTATGTATGTATGTATGTATGTACGTATGTATGTATGTATGTATGTATGCATGTATGTAGATATACACACGTCTACATACACACACATATATATATATATATAGTACAGACACATGTTATATGCATACATATGTATACATGTGTTTGGGGACCCTATCTGTATTATGTGTACTGTATCTGTATCGTAAGTGTATCATAAAAGGACTGAAATCTACATCCTGATCACGTGCACATGCACACACATAAATGTATACATATACGTGTGCATATGTTTATATGAGTTTTTATCATTTGTTCGTATTTTTATGAGCAAGGGCAGCAGTCGAGTCCCGTTTAAAAGACTGTATACATGTATATGGGTGTATATATGCGTGCTTGCCTGGATCAATGCATGAATGTGTCTATGTTTGTATGTATGTCTACCTGCACGTTTGCCGAAAAATAGCCAGGACAACGCAGCTCATATCCCCAGGTCAGTAGTCGAACAGTCTGAAACCACGTCTCTGCGCAGGACGTTTGCGACCATGCAGGTTTAGCGGTCGGCTCAAGGCGACGGACTGGAACAAGAGCTAGAAGTCTTGGAACCCGTGCCTGTAGCTGTAGCTGAGTTCCGCATGCTGAGACTCTCAGACTAGTTGATGGTCTGTCGGCGAGAGATGAGCCTGTGGAGTTGGATGTTTTGATGACTGCACTGTCGAAAGGTACACCAGTAAACCATGAGGTGGACCTCCTAACATGTAGGCGAGGCATCCTATATGGCATGCAGCATTTGTGTGAATTGAAAGCTTACTGGCCCTGAGGGTTCGTGCACACTTCTACGTCCATGGCCAGAAATCGCGCAGCTGGCGTGAGGCGTGCAGTGCGGAGAAGGGAAGCACCGGAGGGAACAGGGGTGCTTGGTTTAGCAGGGTGCATGTCCACACCCTTTCCTGGTCCTTGACATCCTTGACCTTCAAAGACTTGTGATGGCTGCGGAAGTTCATGAAGACTTCTGTCAGGGCATCCAGATCTTAACCTGCAGGCGCAGGTTCTCGCCGTGGGTGTGGAGAAGCGCTTGCAAGGCCCTTTGCGCTGACAGGGTTTGTTGTTTTCATCGCAGGGGTCCTTCGTCCTGTGTCAGATCAATCTCTGGCATCAGGCTTCTCAGTTCTCAGTGCATCAGTTCAACCAGGATATCTGTCCATGTTGCTCTCTTTGCATGCCTAGCTGCGAGCTCTGGAAAGCCAGGCGGCATGGGCCCGGTAACCTACGGTGTCCTGCTGGAATTCGGCTTTGGCTGCTTAGTCTGGAAGATGTGGATCGGTGAGCGGTTGCAGGCATTGAATTTGGCCTTCCAGGTCTGGGTGCTTGCTCCAGACTTGTGGGAGCTTCCGGGTTGAAGCATCCGCTACGGTTGCTTGAACATTTCACACGGATGCGATTGCTTCCTCATGAATGGAAGAAGGAATCTCTAGTGATGTAATCAGAGCGAGACAAAGAGATAGATAGATGAGTGGTGCATTAGCCTTGAGGCTACTCGGAAAAGCATCGTCGATGGAGGGCCAGGCGGATTCTGTCGAAGTAGTGGGAGGTGGGCTGTACATTCCTGCAAGAACAATCACAGCAGGAATAAGAATAATGATAGTAGCCCGCTCTACTTCAAGCCCAAGATCAGCGCCTGCTGTTAGTTTGCGGTCTTCGGCACGGGCTAACCGCTGGCTTTGGGCGTGAATTCTGGGAAGACTGTGTTCCGCAGTTCTTTCAAGCTCTGGTGCAAGGATGCAGGTTGAGGTGCAATGCTTTTGGACGAACAGAAACGTGGCCGGAAGTCATTGGTTGCGCCTCCGGAGCAGGCAAGTTGTGCCACCCACTTGGGTGTTGAGCAGCGTGGAGGAAAGGGTCTTGCCCAGAATATAAATGTGCCAGACGTGTCAAGAGGTGCGTCATAGCTCCCCTGGTATCCGTCTCTCCGTCCTCTCTCCCAGAGGACGCCACTGTGGCCTCGGCTCTTCGTGAGATCGGCCTGCTGGAGCTGCTGGGGATAGCGGTGTCCACCAGATATGCAGAGAGAGGGAGAGAGAAAGGCACAGAAGGCTCGCGAGTTTGCGTTCTGTGCCCAGAGCAGGCAAGCGAAACTAGGGGAAGTCTATAAGCCTAAGCTTTGGGCACCTCGATCAAAGAAACATGGTTGCATGGATATGCGCATTCGTAGCTGTCAATGTGTGCAGGTCCACATGTATGCACGCAAGCATGCAATGTGATGCGGTGCATTACCGTGCCATGCAGTGCCATACAAACCAATGCTGCCGTTTGTATGTATGGGCATGTTTGTATGCATGGCATGCATGCATGCATGCATGTGTATATGTATCGTGGTCTTGTATTGCTGTGTATGGTGATGCGATGTGTTGTCGTGCACTGTATTGTAGTGTATGTACTGTACATACTCGTCGGCATGGATGCATGCATTCATGTATGTACGTTATGTACCTATGTATGATCACGTATGTATGCATGTATGTATATTTTCGCGTTTGCTGGCATCTATGCCTCTGCTTTTGTACCTGTGTTACAATCAGGTCCATGTGCACATAGTAACATACATCTAGAACGTACATATACGTGGCTGTGTATATGTATGTACAGAACCTCCGAACGAAGTCAGAGCATTGAGGCATTGGCTGGCAGTACCTCTAGTCCCGAGAGTCGGAGCTCCACCGTTAGCATTGTTACCGCCCTGGGAGAAGTTTGCACGATCAGTACCATCGCTGAGCGAGTTGATTTTCGGGCATTGGTTGCCAGGACGAAGATCAGGCGTTTTGGGCCCTGCTCCTGCCCGAATCGGAAATGCGAGCGGTAGAACGCATCTTGGCTGGCATTCCACGCAATAGTGACAATAGTGTTTCTGTTTTGGCCGGCGGCAAGCGAAGAAGGGGGAGCAGAAGCCAAGAGACAGAGAGCGAGATTGCCAGCTATCCCGGGTACGTATTGCAGGGTATAGGCAGGCAGGAAGTTGAAGGTAGCGCGCAGTGTGTCGAGCTTCAGGTCAGGTGGCACATGGTGGACAGTAGCTCCCCTCGACTAAACTTGCATTTGCCGAGCGCTTGTCCAAACCGCATGGGGTTCGGTAAACGGTACGAAACGATCAGGCCATTTGGGCTCTGAGCTTTTGGACAAGGGGGTGGGGGGGCTTTGCTACTGTTCCCAAAAATATGGATGCAGAACACCCAGGAAAGAGTGCGAAAGAGAGAAGGAAGGAGGCTCGGCTCAGGAGCGATCACAGGGCTAGGCGAAACAGAGAAACAGCGAGACCTAGCATCCCACAGTTTTGCCCTGAAGCCATTTTGCGTTGCTGAAACAGCCCCCAAAACTCAAGGTCTCACGGACTGCCAGCGAAAGGCGCACCTGAAACATAGTGTTTGCTGCATTGTTCCGTGTGAGCTTAATGGTGCATTTACGTATGTATGGATGGATAGACAGGTAGATAGACAGCTATGCATGCATGCATTCAGGCATACTGTATGGATGGATGTGTGCATGCATGTATTTCGCCACATTCCTCGCAGTTTGTTCATCGTCTGGTTCTGTATCTATTACGCGCAAACAGTACTAGCACTTGTTCTTGCTATTGCAGATGCTGCAATATTTTTCTCCGGAGGCACAGAAAAAATTGATCCATGTAAGCCATGGCTTTCATTGCTTAAGCAGGATCCTTCATATAACTCTTAGTATGCGGACCTCTGAGGACCCTTAGAACCAAGCCCCGTCAGGGGGGGTTCACAGAAGGCGCAGCAGTAGCGTTCAGTTTGTAGGGTGTAGAGTTTCGAGTGGATTTAATTTGTGGGTTTACACGCTCACTTGTGAGTTTCTGGCGATAGCAGAAGCCCAGACAGAAAAAGGGTTCCCTGGTGTTCCTTGCGCCTTTGCCTTCTTACCCCAATGTCGCTGTCAGTGTTTCAGAAACTTGGAAGGCGGCCTCAGGCCCTGCGGTTTTCAAAACTGGGCCTTGCAGGCGACTACAGGCATCTATGTTGAGACCCCTCTGTTACTGACCTAAGCGGGGGGCGCACCTTCCGGGAGTCTGGTCAGCTGTAGCTGATAGCTCCCGCCTTGTGGTGCAAGCGCCCCTGTTACTGACGCATTTTTGCACAGTGCTATCTGTTGTGTCCATTTTATTTGCATGGCATCTTGGTCCTATCAACATCTATCAACTACTGAGCTGAGCACGGGAGGCGCTGGCTAACGTTCGAGCACATTGCACGACGAGCCACGACAACTCCCTGCCCAAGGCGCTGGTCTAGTGGATGAAATGATCTCAAGCATCACTAAGTCACTAAGTGACGACCGCACTGTACAAATATGGCAGACTTCATGTCGCCGTTTCACATCGGGTTAAGTTTGCAAGTCGGTTCCTGTTATGCATAGCACAGGTGTAAACAAGGAGCTTGAAGGGTTCACAGCCGAGGCGATGCCCGACTCGAGCTATTGAACTGGGCCCGTTAGTGAGCTTTTTGCCCGACGTTGGATTCTAGATCATGCTAAACTCCAGGATCCTCAGAAACCCAAAGACTGGGCTTGCTGTCTCCGTGGTTGCTCCACGTTCAAGAGCCAGGCCAAGGCGAGACTCCTTTTCTGGCTCACCTCGGTTGAAGGGCGGTGGTGTCAGAAATTGTAGATGTTCGGCAGGTCCGAGAGCGCTTCACCAAGTTGGGCTTCGTGGGCCGGGAGCTGGAGACCACACTCGGCTGGATCCAGGAATCTGACTTGCAGCATTTAGGTTTGCATCCATGTCTTTCCATGATGAGACAGCGCTGGGATGCAACTGCGGGGAACTGTCTTTGGCGTGTGGGCATTCGGGTAGAGATTCTGGATGGTAAGCGATGCAGGTGCACAAAGCCTAGAACAATGTCTCTCCAGCTACCCTTTATCTTTATCACACTTTAGGACATGGCACCGATCTGCATACACATCAATCTGGATCGCATGGGCCATTTCATGGAGAGCGACGAGTTCTGCGGCTGCACATTGGAACAAACCAGAGCTGTCCATGATTTCTGTTCACGGCCTGCCTAGCCTGCTTTTGGATTTTGATTGACCACGTCCTCACATCATCAGAGCGAATCTAAAGTCCAGTGTGCATCTGAAGTTTCGTACATCCAACCTCGATCTACAATGAAGGGCGAAGTCGGACGAGGGCAGCCATTATAGTGACTGCTGGCGTGCTCTAAAGTTCGTGTGCCGCAGTTTGCCATCCAGCCTCGCCCCAGTCAGGTTTTATCGCAACCAGTTCGAGACCAAAACATCCAATGGAGCATTGGACCCAGCCGCACGGCCACGGAGTTCTGGAGGGTTGTCGGGAGGGACAACGGTCCAAAGATATCATTTGGACACGTCCGGGTGCAGCGTTTTGGCGGCGGCGATACATAAATGACAGGCAAAATACAGATGTCATGAATTTCTCACCGACCTGCACGTACGTAAGATCACAGTGCGCGCCTTATCCAAGCCGAAGAGAGAGAACAGATAGACTGAGAACTTCAGTTGAACTCTTTTCCCTTCTCCCTCGCCACACTTCGCTCAGGAGAATAACACACGCAAGGGCTGGGAGCATGAGCTCTTCGGTGGGGCCTACGACGATGCCAAGGGTTTCGATCGTGTGAAGTATGGCGCCCTCAATGTCATGAATGACTATCGAGGCTGGCAGCGCTGTTAAGGCTTTGCGATTCTTACGGCCTGCAGACATCGGAGATTCAGAGTCCAGTTCGGCCTATGTCTCTCGCCCGTTCCCGTGTGCTGACAGAGGATTTCTCCGGCTTTGCTGTCGAACAGCGAACGAAAGCAGAGACTGTGAGGTGTGGTCAAAGCGAAGCAGTACGGTGATTCCTACCTGGTTCTCAAGGAGCTGGGCGTGTTGCATGTCAACTTCACACCCTGATTGTTCTGCAAGGCATCAACCTCCTGCCCCTGATAGATCTTCTTTCTTATCCCCTTCGTTTGCGTACTGTACAGCCGCCTTCCTCGGGAGTCCCTGCACGTGGATTGGGTCTTGTAGGACGTCCGGTTGCGCTGTACCTTTTGCTCCACAGATTCTGGAGGCCCCGCAAGGAACGCAAGTGCTGCATTGTGTCGAGGTTTTGCCATGGCATCTGGGGCTGAGCATCGTGAGCGCTGGGTTGTTTAGAAAGAAACGGGATGAGTGACCAAAGCCAGCGTCGAAATTTTGACAAGTCTGAAAGCTAAATAGCATCGCCTCGACCATCTCAACTCTGGGAGCAACGAGACTGAGCATGATGACTGCCACATAGAGCTGTGTCTGACTGCCTCCAGCCGAGTCTCTTCAGCATAGTCATCTGCCACAAGACTCTTTGATTATCGGAAACATAGGAACGTAGAAAAATTGCAGGCATGCAGCACCAACGGCTTGGCGTTTTGGACAAATACGGCCACGTGCCACTCGTTTGCACATGCACGCCTTTCAAACGGCGATGCTGCTGTGATATTACTTGGTTGAGGCAGCAGAATTCCCTAAAGGCTAGTCTGCTGCAGACAGCATTGTGCAGGATGCGAGCTTAAACTTCCGGCTGCTGCCAGACTGCCAGACTGGTCGTATCCACCCCTCTTGTCCTTAGGTGTCTAAGAGTTCAAACCTCCATCGCTTTTCGCGCCTGGGGAGCGGGTAGCGAATTCGTAGCTGTCCGGTGCATTCGCAGACGTTTCGGCAAAGGCTTCTGGAGTACAACGACAAGGAGCTGCAGGCCCGCGCACCTAGATGAAGCCACATGGTGGATTTCTTGCGTGCCCAAGCGTTAAGCGACGGAAATCGAAAATTAGCAGCCGGATGCGTGGGCAACTGCAGACACAGCTTGGTTTGAATTTCGGGCCACTCGAGCGTGGCAGTGTAGACTCATACCTTGATAACTTAGAGCTGTTGCGATTTGTCCTTCAGTCGGCCGCAAGATGAGACACATATGGTTGGCGGAGGCATCAGTCAACAACATGTTTGCACGGTATGTCAATCCCGAAGTCTGAGCTTCGTCTGAACCCACTGTCTCCAAATCTTGAACGTGTTGAACCGCAAGCGCCGCATCACGCAGGCCTCAGCTTAAGACCCCTGTGCAAGTGTGCGCGTTGAAACCCTTGCAATCTTCTCCGAGACACTTCGCTTCTGCCATTGCCAGGGCTTGGTGGAGGTTGCCATGAATGCCACAGCGCCCAGCGAGGCGGACCTGAAGCCCACGCCAGTGACGGCTGCAGGGGACTTCTTGCACCAACCTGCTGAAGGTCGTCACGGAATCGCCTTATGAACAAAAAGATCTTGCGCTTCAGGGGCCGCATCTGCTGCCGCGGCTGCTGCGCGGGGGCACTGCCGATTCCACGCGGCCGCCCCAGCACGTGGTTCGGAGTGATTGAGGCAACAGATCAGCAGAGACCAGCATATCGACTTGCATCCAGTGCTCTTTCAACTCATGTTCGGCCCACTGGTCGGTTGGTGGAAAGGGCAGCAGGGCAGGGCCTGCATGGAGAGCTTTTGTTTCGGTTTCCTTGAGCTGGAGGCAAGAGTGGGTGACCGTGGGCTTCCCAGACTACGCACAAGACAGCGGCCGCTTCTTCTTCGAGGTTCAGCTATTCAAGGACACGGCTTCCGGGAGGATTCGGATCCGAGCTTCTTCCGATGCAGTTGTGCAGATTTGCGTGTCGCAACAGCCGTACCCCACTGCACACCCGGCAAGGAGTGTCGTGCCCCGCAGATTGGACTGCTGAGCACTGGCTTCGAGGCATGTAGCAAGAGAGAAGTCTTCCGCTCGCAAGTGCTTGCCTGCTTGTACGTGAATCCTTTGGCCTGCTTCAGCTAGTGAGACTTCAACCAAACGTCACCTGGCTTTTCCAGCACCCCGAACCTCCCGCAGATTCGTGCCGGGGCGAAGGGCACTCAAGGCTGGGATTCAGATTGCATTACGGAGCCTCCCAGCAGCTGACATGTGGTGATGCAATGCATTTACGATCGCCTCATGCTAGGCGCAAAAGTCACTCTGCATCGTCCGAGTTGCGAGGGTTGAGATGGTAGTCGCAGTTTAGTAGAACCTGGTAGCACCGCCCAGACTGTGCACCTAGAGTCTAGAGCCTACCAGCCCGCATTCGAAAAGTTGCGGGCCTATGCACAAGGAGCCTTTAAGCTGTTACCTGTAAACATGCTAACTATACTCGTACGCCTCCGAGCTGCACAAACTTCGCCAGAATCACCCAGCCCAAAGCACATCCAGGCGTGGGTGACGACCGTCATGGATGGGCCGTGGACGGATTGAATTCTTCGAGGCGGACATTGACATACATTGACATGGATTCGGGAATTGCCTTTTGAATCGATGCGTTTCGGATTGAGGGCGGTCGGTCCCAGTCGTTCTCGCGAAAATCTGTGGCACCTGTTTGCAGGTGGCACGGTGGCACGAACAAGGCTTGGAGTCAGATGTGGCCGGCAGTGGGTTCAGGTGCCTGGAAGAAGATCATGGTTTGGTGTACAACCGGTTGAGCCAACTTCCACCTCATGATGTCCAAGCCGGTGCTAAAGTTGACACGGACTGCCACCGCACAGGCGGTAACAGCAGCCTTACGCTATCTGATGCTCCCGGAAGACTCAAGCGGAGGATTGGGAAAAGCATAGGCGCCCTAACATCCCCGCAGAACCAGACAAGCTGGAAACTTGGATGCCCCAAGGCGCCGACCGTCACTTAAAAGAGGAGGTCATCGTGCCTTGGATGGGCACGATGGTACGACTGCCGAAGTTGATCTGGAGAGTTCGTAGACAGAGTTTGACTGATCCTGGAATGTTCCCTATACTTGCACGGGCTCACACTCGTCCCAACACCTGCGGATTAATAACATGTAGACGCATAGACACTCAATGTGCTGCGTTCTGGTGCCCGTGGGCATGCACACGAGTCTGGTCCTGCCAGCGCCACTATGTCGTTCAAAGGTGGGTGTTGCGGTGGACTTGGACAGCCGGCAGATTCTGTTCGGCACCGACGGCGTTTGGGCACCAGCATTCGGCGAAGAGGCACTTGCGGTAGGCACCATTGTGATATTGTGATGATATGCCGATCAGTAGCCAGGGATGCAAAGCAATCCAACCCAACAGTCTTTTGGAAAATGCCTGATGCTTACATCAGTGGGAGTGTTGTTTCACTAGTACCAGTCACTTGTACCCAATCGCTGCTGGGATCCGTGGAGATTGCCAGGATTTCCCCTTTGGTATCGCTGTCTACCCGGCCTTGTCCATCTACGGCAAGGCCGCCTTCATCTTTGGTGACTTGCCTAGAGCCTGCAGCTGCTGCCTCTCCTCGGTTTTCAAGCTCAGTCGAGATCCCAAAGCCCGAGATTCTTGACGGATGACATGGCAAGGAAGTCTTTGAACCTGTCAGAGTTGTATCAGGTGTATCTCTGTCTGACGGACATCGTCAAGCAATGCAGAACAGAAGGCAACAAAGGCACATGTGCGGGGACCACATTTCGGGCATCGTAGCTGCCATCTTGATCCCCTAGTTGGTATTCTTCGCTTTGATATGGTGATTTCTTCTTGTTTTATTTAGAGTAGTTTGCAGTTGTTTGTTGTTGATGAAAGCAGTCCATTCTGACTATACCTCGTGTAATTCTTCCCGCCCTTATGTGCAAAAGGAGTATGTTTGACATCTTAGGCCTGACCGGCGGCAGAGTTTTGCAATGTGTGTCGTACCGCTGTCGTGACTACCATCAAAGCTTTGCTGGATACTGTTGCGATCACTTCCGTGAACTTCTGTGGGTACAAGGACCGGACTTCCGCCACGGCCCACCTCCAGGCGGCCAGGATTTTTCGCCATGGATCGGAGGACGTGTTTTCTCAAACTCTTGCATCATAAGTCAGCAGCAAGGACTGCAAGAAGCAATGCCAAACGCCCTGACAGATGCTGCAGCCTGTCGCAGGACTGCCCAACCTCGTCAGGATAGACATGCCGCGGATTGGCCACTAGGCACTGCAAGATAAGAAGTTCCAGGGCATAGGGAGTCTGGGGAGTTTGACTCAACAGCAAGTCGGAAGGTCGTCGTCCAGCGATCGCTTCCTGGCCCAGCCATTTTGGAAACTGGAGATTCGTTGGACCCAAGGTAACGAGGAAATCCTCAGCTTGTACAAGGCGGGAGGTCCCGAAGTCTTCCCCTGACTCCACGACACAGCTTCGGATCCCGACTTGCAAAGCCATGCCTCACCACAGCACTTCAGTATCCACCACAGCGGCTCATGCGAAGCCCGGGTAAATTGGACAGTGGCAGTTCGTGACTCACTTTCACCAGCATAAGCAAAGAGCTCAGATTCACACTCGGAGCCTTTCCTGCCTTTTGCAGCCATGGCGGAAAACACTGGCGGCGGACGGCCGGTGCCCAAAGACCTCAAGACGTTGCGTAGCATCCTGTGCGTCCACACCCTGGTCAACGGCTGCATTGGCTCCTTTGTGCAGGCTTGCAGAGAGCAGTCGGGCTAAAGCATGAGACCTCTTGCTATGCTTCGTCCACCCTGCAGGCGATATTTGCAGAGAATCTGCTGATTGGGTGCGTGGTGGCCGTAGTTGGCGGCTTCATCTCTCCTGTTGGAACATACTTGGTGAAGCGAGCCGCTAGCATGCTGTCGCCCAAAGCCGCCCTCATCTCGAGACTTGGCCAGTGGACGGCACATCGGGTGTTCTTTTGGCACTGAAGCATTGCGAGTAGGGTCTCGATGAGCCCTGCCGGCATCCCCGTTCCATCCCACTCCCACCCATGTGCCGTCAGCTTGTTATGAAGCGACTCTGACGGTGTGTTTGAACAGTTGGGTTATCATCCCTCAATTTCACTCAATGGCTTACACCTAACAGCTCGCTCCCACAGTTGCTCCATGCCTTTGTCGACGTTGGTGCTGTTCAGGATTGTTTTCGCCAACATTTTCGGCCTGATGGCGGCGCTGGTGGTGGATCACCTCTTTGTGATGCTCCTGGCTCTGTTAAGATTTTGGGAGTTGGATTTGTTTTTTGTTGGTCTCGGCCTCTCCCGTTTACAGTGCTCATGTAGCCAGAGTGCACGCTCAATTGCAGTTTGCATCACGAGGGGTACTTGCGATGTCAGAAGCCATTTAGAATGCCACGTTTGACACAGCATGAACCTAGCTTGCTTCACTGTGATTTTCAAGGATTTGGGGCTTCACAACAACCACCGTCGCCATCCAGCTGTTGATGCAGTATGTGTCCGCAGCTTTGATGTAATCAAGTTGCAGCAGAAGTATACAGCGCGTGCCTGAGGGGTGCACACGCCCACTCACCTGAATATTTGTCAATGATTCTTCGCAGGTTTCATTACCTGTGCCACGTGCAGCACCGCTTGTTTTTTCTCACTAGTAAAAGTGAATATCCCTTGTGCTGAAGCCTTGAGCAGCTGAGAGCCTCTGGGCGCGAAGCCCGACGCGACCCGACCATTTCTAAGGATTTTCAGGCTTCGATCAGCGCGACCGATGCCGAGAAGGCCGATGCTCGGAACTCTCCCGTAGTCCTCTGCAGAAAGCCGTGACGCTGTCTGCAAACAGATCTCAGCTGTAGGGTGGGTTGGTCACCGATGCCAGTCTTGCGAGTCTCGAGAAGTGGAGAAGATTGTGACAGCAGAGAGCCGATCCGAGCGCGGGAGTCCAGGCTGCCTGGACCGGCGAGTTGACAGGGCCACCGGCGTTGGCCTGTCTGGTGGGCCGCCCATGATTTTCTCTCAAGCTCCAGTCCCGTTCTTGCTAGTCGTCAGGTCGGCTGTTTGCTTGGGCCTTGCCTGTTCTCGCAAGTCTGGAGCGCGCAGGACGCAGCCTCAGCCAACTCGAAGAGTCGCGGTTGATACTCGTAGCCCTTCGGCCAACTTTCGTGCAAATGTCTATTGACCGAACTTGGCTGCAGGCTTTCGGTTCCGTTGTCCTCCCGATCGCCTCGGCGGGCCTGTTCTTCCTTCCGAGCCCAGCCCACGGCTCAGCAGCGCTCAGAGCCCAACTGCTCACTCAATCGTCAATGTAAGCACTAATGCTCCCCCGGCTGGCCTGGACACCGCCAACCGCACCATGACGATACGTGTTAAAGTTATTGTGACATAGATAGATGGATAGACAGATAGACAGATAGATAGATAGATAGATGGGTAGATGGATAGGTAGATAGATAGGTAGATAGATAGATAGATTAGATAGATAGATAATAGACAGACAGATCAGGTTCGATTTGATTAGATGAGTTTGCCAAGTTTTTATTGAAGAATGATTAACTGAGAGCCTGCATGGCTGGCCGGCTGACGGACTGATTGACTGATGGACGAACGGATTGGTTGAGTGATTGACCTAGTGATAGGTCGACTTTCAATATCCTGGCTCGAAGGACCCGAAACCGAGAGGGGAGAATTCGGTCAAGCTTGGCCAGATTGTTGGCAACATGCCGTGGCATTCCGCTTTGCTGATTAAGCGCGCAAATTTAATTGGACCTTGAGTGACCTTGAGGCAACCAGTCAGCACAGTCTCGGCTGATTTCTAAACTCAATTCAGCCCTACACTGCAACAGCTGTCTTTGTCATGGACAGTTGGAGCATGCTGATAACGTGCCCTGGCCGTGGTGTTTGGGATCGGATAGTGCTGCTTTCACCTATGAAGCACTATGCACCCACACACCCTGCACTCAACGGCCCAAGCAGACGACGACCAGGCAAGCAGCAAAGGCGCAGATGCGCCTTGGCGACTGAGTGAGTTCAGTCACTTGTCAGCAATTTCTCTCAGACTAGGAATCGCTTTCGGAAGTCAGATCTGGGAACAAAAAGGCTTCGAGTCCTTGAATCTCACATCCGGCACCACCTGTATGGGACAAGATGTGGCCTGGGCAGATCTTGAGTCTCTTGTGTTCTCTTGTTCCCCCACGCAAGGCACCAGCTCGATCCCTGCTCTCTTCGGGCTCACTATGTTGGCCGGGCTCTCGGTGTGTTCGCACCGGGCATCCTGTCTGGCTCCTGGGATCGGGTGCTATTGTGGGGACAAGTGCGCAAATCGGCACAGTCGTGTACCGCATAGTTGCGTCTCGTAAGGACCCAGTAGCCCGCTAACTTTCTAGTCTACCATATACTGTGGGTAAGACGGACCACAGGGTTCCTACAGGTAGAAAGTCATCCCCGACCATCGTCAGACAAGTGCGGTAGGGAAGAGGGACCCCCGGATCTGCGAAGGCCATCCACAACTCCTGCAGGGACGCGATCCTGGGGCCTAACCTGGCCATGCGCTTCCCTCTGGTGCGCTAAGCCAGGGCCAGGGCTGAAGATTCCGGGATGTCACCACAACCCATCCCTTATAACTCTAGGTGACAGCCGAGGTGCGAGCGTAGGGCGCAGGCATAGATGCAGTTCCGAACCGTCCTAAAAGACACATCGAGAGGGTAGCAAGGCCAGGATTTGGGTCAAGTGTTCCCATACCAAGGACAAAGAGTGATTGGCGCTTCATCCGTTCATTGCCACCGAACGCAAGCCCTGCCCTGCCTCGCAGGACTCATGGACCTGGGGGCAGTTGCAGTTTCTGGGAGTGCTGGGAGGCGAAGTTGCGAAGCATTAAACCTTCCACTTCCACCGCGGAAAGGTCGTGATCAACGTGCCTGATTCTTCATTCCAGTTGGCGTTATGAAGCCAACCCAAAATGACCCAAAATGACAGACTGTTGGAAGATCCGGCAGGTGCCTGTTGCTGAACCCGTAGCGTGTTGTCCTTCATGATGTATTTGCGTCTTCTCTGTTCCATGATTCTGTCCGGTGAATGGCCGTATCTCCGCAATGTCAAATCAACTACAGTACTAGAGATGGCCTGGGCCCACCATTCAGCTTAGTATAAAATATTCGCAGGAATTGAGAGCGAGACCTCGGCAAAGGTTTGAACAAAGCCCGCCAGGAATCGTTGGTATGGTGATTGCCCCCGGCTTCGCTGCACAGTCGAACCTGCTGTTCACTGCATCTCTGCTTCAAATATCGGTGGTGCCCAGGCAGCTGGGGACGTCTTTTGGAGTGCGCCCCATGACTTGCTTGCACAGGGCTGCCTAGAGCCACACTGCATATGGATAGTTCATGGTAGTTCTCTAGCTGAACCCCAGAGAAGGCGGCACCCGTACAAAAAGGCCCCTGAAATCCACCCGTATTCAGAGAACTACCCGTAAGTGTTTGCTGTTGCATTGAAAACTTCAGCTGAAGCCGTGTGCAAATAAATTGTGGACGCAGTACATCTGCACCGTAGGCATGCTTTAAGTGAGAAGTACGTGCAGTTTTGCAGAGTGTATGGGATCGCTCGTTTCATGGCTTCTAGGTGGGCGTGCTGCTATCGTCTTTGCTCACGAGGGCGTCAGAGCACTTTGCTGACAGCACCTCGCCAAAACTTCAGTGCTGGCATCCAGCATCGCAACGATATGGGGACCTGAAGCAACAAACCGTCGTGTAGGTCATTCTCATACAGCATCTGAAGTGGAGACTCGGGGACCCGGGAACAAGTCTCGACAGCGCATATGTCGAGCGTTTCTAGCCACAGCGCGGCAAGTCAGGTCTTAGCCTCTTCATGGCATCTACTTTTGCTACCGCCATGCTGAAGATGATGCTAAGCGCGCTTATCTGGCCGCTTGGATGGACGAAGACTTGCTTCAGCAACTTCGCGCTGTGGTGCTCTAGTTATTGGTCGAGGCTGGACTATTGTAGCTAGCTCTGGGTCTGAGGAAGCGCGTCGAGGCGTCGCATGCTGAGCAGATGCCAGTGCTACAGCAGGCCCGTGCCCGGGTTTGCATATTTGGGTGAAGGGAGGTTTGCGTCCTCAGGAACGCCCAGGCGCGACCTGTCCATGAGCCTGACACGCGCTGGCTTCGGCTCGGCTTCATTGTTTGTGTTGGGGTTGCTTCGTCGAAGCAGGGTGAGCTTCGAATATTAAGAGACGCGGGCAGGTGCAGGCGGTGATCGATGGAGTCGTCGGCCTGGTCGTCCCAATTTCGATCCTGAAGCTAGGCCTGGTGCAAGGTTGAGACGGGCTTTAGCCATATCCAAGTGCCTGCTTGGCTGTACAGCCTGTGAATGTCGACTCTATTTTACACCGGGCCTTTGCATGGACCCGATTGTCGTGATTCACGCTCAGCATGCGGAGCTAAGGATTGCTGGCAGCATAGACTTCAACCTTTGCCGTGCCCTCTACTTTGTGAGTGGGCTGCTGATAGTCGCTGCAGTGGTATTCCTTTCCAGTACTGCCACAGCGCCAGCCAATACTAAGAAGGGCAAGTGAGACAACGTGTGCTGACGGGACTATGCGTGGCAGACGCTCAGCTTTCGATTCTCAGCTGCCCTTCTTCGGTGCAGCTGGCTGAAGGCTTAAACCAGCCTTGACAGTTGACCAATGAGCCAGGCAGCAGCTCACGCCCCTCCACTGCTTCAATGGCCATGGAGAAGAGTCGACATGTTTCTGACTCTCAATACTGCGCAAGGCGCACATGACACTCGCAGCCGCCCTGCGACACTGTTTTCCAATCCCCTCAGCGCGGCAGTAAGCTTGAAAAAGCGTCATCTTGCCAGGCTTCTGGCTACTAGTATCGAAGAAAGACTGATTGTTTGCGCTGAGATTTTCTTGTCTCCAGGAAGTGCAGATCCACGGCGAAGTCAACCTGAAGATCCCAGGCCGTGATTTGATCAGGGCCCATCTTCCTGACCCAGCGGTCGAAACAAAACAAAGATGTAATCATCAGCTCGACGCCGCTCACATGACAGTTTCAGCCGGGTGAGCTGGGACCCTGGGATCTTGCCGCACATCCAAACAAACCCGCTCCGACCAGACCACGGTGTTGAGCCTAGGAAGCATGTGCAGCGGCTGGTTGCTGCACAGAAGTACCGCGACGTCCCCAAGACACAGAGGCCTCTACAGGAAACTTCCAGAGTAGCGGATTGGAAAGCATTGCTTGACAGGTTTGCCTGCCAAGGGCTCGAAGCCTGAAGATTCAGCAAGTTCAACCCTGACCGGCAGAGACATACGGCTCCTGATAAATCTGCTGAAAGAGTTGGGACCGTTTACACATGCTTGCTAGGTCATATGCCGTCGTGGTCAACGGGCCCAGCGCGCTCCGGGGCAAGTATGATGCCTGGTACGAATCTCCTGGTGCGAAGAGCGTACGTATGTCAGTTGCGCAGATGTCGCACCTAAACGCGATTTACCAAGTCTTTTTGGGCAATTGCCCGACTCCACAGGCGGCGAAGGTGGGGTCATGTGCTGTGATAACTTTGAGCATGTTCTCGATGCGACGCAGATGGATGTGCAGCTTATGTTGAGCAAAGGATCGTGCTGGAGAGCTGAATGGCTACCCGCTGTACAAATGCCCTACTGGGCAGCACATGTGGTGTGACCCTGGACTCCTGACAGAATCGTTAGTTGGTTTTTTGTAGGTTGCGCTCATGAGACTTCCGACGAGGTAGGAGCACGGACAGCTGATGTATCCCCACCCAGCATGGCCAGCCCAGACCTTGGTCCTCAGCTGTTGAGTTGGCAGAATCAGGTGCGGGCAAGTGGCGAATCTCAGACTCCTCAATGGACGACTGGCGCTTCTCAGCTTCCGCTCTCCGGCATGCAAGACACTTTGAAAGCCGCTCGTGACATTTTGGCATGTGGAGATGATTTAGGTGGTTCCCGGAGTCGAGCTGCCACCCCGAAGTGGCTGGGAGGCTGGGTGGGCTGGCGAGGGAAGGGGACACCGTTGGATTCGTTGGATGCCTCCTCGGAGCCAATGCAGTGCGGCCACCCCCGAGCTCTGAATCCAAGAACCTTCTTGCAGGCCCTCAACGAGTCGAGAGGCGTTCTGGCGCCGCACTTTCTCCGAGAGGCGGTACACGAAAGCTGTTGCAATCAGGAATCCCATCGGTGGTCTCGTCGTGGGAACTGCATTGTTGCTTCTGACTCCGTTCCACGATGTGCAGCACCTCTATCATGGGATCTCTTCTGCGGTGCAGCCTATATAGCTTTCACTTCGAGTCTACTTCGCACCTCTTCTGCTGACGTTACAGGCGGCTTTCAATTTGAAGCCCATGCCTGCTTGCAACAGAGGCCACCGTGTCTTGGCCGCAGCTGGCCTAACGAAAGACTTGGCACTGTCAAAGATGCAGGAACTTGCATAATTTGTACACCCGTTAATAGGGCCTAGATTCGTTGATCGGAGAGAGAGACAGGGAGCGAGGCATAGGGACGGATGGGCAGAAGCCGCACAGGATTCATCATAGGAACAGGCGCAGGAACGGGTCAGCAGCTCAATGTCACAAGGTTTGCGTCCAGATGTACGGGGCAGCCACCGATGCCGCTGAGACCCCCAAATCCGTAAACTCAAAGCTCCTGAAGTCCCAATGTCGAGACGTCGGATGGGTGCACGAGTCGTGCACGAGTGGGTGGCTTGTTGGGTGGGTGGCTGTTTGTTTTTTGGTGCACTCGTTAATTCGAAGCCGTGCCCCTTGTGTAGTGACGTAGTGAGCAGCAATGAAAGATGGTGACTGACGGGCAGTTTTAGCATACCGTGGGTCGATTGCTGGTGCAAGTAATTGCTCTCAGCTCTTTCCAGGGCGGAGCTCTTGTGCATGGACTTTTATAGCAAGTGTCATGCGCAGCCGAGGCGACATGTGTGGAACCAGCGGCACAGCCTACCGATGCCCTGAAGCCAGCTGCGACTACGATATGTGCAAGCCATGCTACGAGCAAGTGCACGGGGCCTACACATTTGCCAGGATGCTTGAAGCCGTGCAGAGCTTGATCAGCAACAGGCGGGCTGACCAGGCCTAGCCGAGCCAAATTCATACAGTCTGGCATATTGGGATATTGGTTAGGCTGGCTGCGCGCCGCGCCGCGGAAAACGTTCAGCGGGATGCGCTGTGGCGCGGTGCATGCTGGGGTCGGGGCCTATAATGCGTATATAACCTGCGCAACATCCGCACTGCCTGCCGGGTCCAGATTCATGGCAAGTTCCAACACATGGGCCAATATGGGCCACACCTTGGCTTCGAAAAATTTGAATCATGCCTGTACCTCGGGGAAAGCATGGTGGGGGTGCTCCTGAATCCACTAGTGCCTAGTGCTTGTAAGCACTTTGGCGTCGCTCGTGAATGCCGCCAACAGTTTGGCTCTGGTGTCCAGGCTGTCCAGGTGGTCGTCGGGCCGTCGGGGATCTACGCCAGCATAAGTTGTACCAAGGTAGGCCGACCGATACATGACTGCTGGAGACATGCGATTTTTCCTGGAAGCCGTTACATGTCGGCCCGGCACTTGGCCAAGGCAGGAGACGTGTCAGGCTGCCGCCTCGTCCTTGGCCGCGGAGGACGTGGATGCGATGATTCAGAAGTTGCTGGAGAAGGCCAGTCGGGAGAGCAGGGCTTCTGGCATATATGATGTCTATCGTCCTGGCACATGTGCGATGGCGTTCCCCCAAGCCTTGGTGTAGCAGTGTAGCAGCTATGTGGTTTGGTTGACCTTGATCCATGCTGAAATGCTGGAGTTGAAGCCTGGCGCATATACAGAGGGGACCTCTTCTCGGAAAGCTGCACCAAACTGGGACTGATGCCTGGTGCAAGACGGGGAAGCATGCTCCCAACGCCCGACGCCCCGATGTACCCCAGCATCCTAGCCACAGCCTCGTGCTCCCGAAAACTGCAACAAACGCACCGTCCAGGACTCTACAGGCCAGGAGGTTGTCTTTCGTGTTCGGGATGGGGCCACGCTGGCGGAAGAATGGGTGGCCAGGCTCTGATTGCCGAGTTCCCTTAGCCGTCACAATGAGCACCATCGCCATCCAGTTTTATTCGCCATTATCATCATCGGCATCGCCACTATAATCATCATGATTATTAGATATCATTGCTACTATGTCATCATCGTTTATGTCATCACCACTACCTTGTCTGAGCATAGACACAGAGTCTCGTGCGCACGTCAGAACAAGAACATCGACAGAGAGATAGAGCGTAACATCAATACAATGATTGTTAAGATGAGAAAAGGAATCCCAAGACTGTCACACGACGCCTCTTGAGTTGCAAAAGCTTGCTCAACTCACATCAACCCAGTGAGACCATTCCGTTAATACTGTTAGGGTTTTTCACATGCCCATCAAGTCAATGCAAGCATTTCATAACATTTCCCACAAGGATGGCCTGCTGTGCTGAGGCAAAGATTGGATCTGCACTGGGTTCTGACCAGGAGAGAGCTTGCAGTGCTTCTTGCTCCATGTTGTGGCTCGACTGTTCCATCCATAATCGTCGCGCGAGCCTGACGAGCGGTCTTGTCCCGGTGACATGGCCCTTGCGACAAAGTGTGGTTGAGTTCTTCCGTAAGGGCATCAATTCGAATCACTACTCTGCACAATGAAGGGCTAGTGGTGTGATATTCCAGCCAACACTCGAGAGGCGTCGTTTATTTTGTGTGGGCCATGAAGAATGACATGATATAAAATGTCAAAATGGGAGAGGTTGCGAAAGCTTATTAGAGCAAACGCACTTCCAGAAGTCTTCAGGTCAGAATTGAGCTGCTTCGTGCCGTTTCCTTGGCATAATAGTTCGGTTGGTTTTCGAGCTCTGCAGATGCAGAACCGCTCCTCTTGACTTGCTACGGCTCTGCTGCATCGGTCCGCACGTGGAGCACAGTTTGTCTCCAGCATCTGCTGAAGTTCCAGCATGTCTGCTTCACCCCACGAGACATCGACGCAGCCAGATCCTTGATTTTGTATCTGCGCCAATGCAGCGGGACATGCCGAGGATGCTTAGGAAAGATCTATCATCAGAAGCATCTGATGAGCCGCTGGACCTTGTCTGTCGCGTCGAGAAGAGACCCGTCAATCCTGACCAGCCCGTTCTAGACATCGTGAGGATCTCTGGACAGAGGGCCTGGAAAGTATGCGGAAGTCCCTGAAGGCAGAGGCAGCCTTGGGCACCTGGGCAGCACAGTTCCCGGGTCCTGCTTTTCTGGGTATCGTGTGGGTGGGTCCCAGTTGCTGCACCCGTAGCGAGAGAAGTGGGCTTTGTGCTGTAAGAGGCCCAACATCCAGGGAGACGAGGGTAAGTTCCAAAGATTCCTTTGCTCGTTGATTTGGGGCTTGAAGATTCAGCTCTGAAGCCAACATGGCTGTGCGACGTTGAAAGCTTCGATTATCTATCTGTGATTAGCCTCTGCCATCAAAGCGGCTGCACCTGGTGTTGCTTAGACGGCTTGGAGATGCTTGTAGGGAGATCGATGAGTTGCAGAGCCTCATACCTCACCAGCAAATGCTATCGTCCAAGGCGAAGCATCCATCCTGGAAACAAGCCACCCCTACGACGCGAAGCGCTTCCAGTGGCGCAAGCAGGTGGCGGATTGTGTTGCTATATGATTCTGCGTAGAGAGAGCTTATTGTTCCATGTGCGCAGCCTCTCTTGGACAAAATCATATACTGTCATGGTTTGCAGACTCGTGATCTCCTGCATGTTGCTCTGGTTGGCACGGCTTGGCTTCGGATGGACATAGTGGCACAATTAGATCACGTTTCTGTTAAGCCGGGAGGGGGCTGTTCGGTTGCCGGTGGTCCAGTCGTACCACAACTGGGGTCTCGGCACACTCGATTCAAAGCGGGGGCTTGTTTCGTCTTGATTGTGGAGCACAGCGTGCGGGAAGGTGCACATGGACGGCGCAGCAGCGCTTGATGTCTTCTTTTGCCAGAAGTCACTTCGCTCTAAGTTCTGCAAGTCCTCTGAGTTGTAACCAGATACACGATGATGCTTTGGTCCGTTGGTTTTGTTGGTTCGTGGCCTGAAGATCTTCTAGTGTTGCTGGCCTCCTGGACCTGCTGATCATCACTTCTCTTTGTGTCACACCGAAGCGCAAGCCTGGATACCTGTGTGCAGAATACAACTCTAGCTAGCAATTTATTTGCATGCATGCATTCATGTCCACCTTTCGCTGGCTATCTCTCTCTCTCTCTGACTCTCTCTCTCTCTCTCTCTCTTTCTTTTTGTCTCCCTCTCTCTAGATGCACATCCTTTTGCGAAGACAGTATGCGCATAGACATATAACATATACAGATGTGCATGCATGCATAGATACATACATACATACATACATACATGCATGCATACAAAGACCAACACGCATAGACACATACAGAGATTCATGTGCACATGCATGCATGCTTTTGTGCGTTCAGATACGTATACATATACATAGGCAGGTAAAAAACACATGCAGACATATCCATAAAAGCACACGTGCCGAAAACGGAATTTAGATATGTGTGCACGTGAAGACACATGCCAGCAAATACTTCCCGACATAAGCATGCAGACACCGGAATGGAAGCACATACATTGGCTTTGCGTGCATGTAAATACATGCAGACAGAAGCCTTCGGAGATATGAATAGTACCCTATACTATACCGTGGTCTACACATAGTTATATGTCAGTAAATCTGTGTGTATGTATGTATGTACGTATTTATGTATGCATAAATTTACTGTATGTATGTATGTATGTATGTATGTATGTATGTATGCGTGTATTTATGTATGTATGTATGTATGTATGTATGTTTGCTTGTTTGTATGTATTGTATATACACATACACGTGCATACGCTTGCAGACAGATACATCAAGAATCATCCATACATGTACCTAGAGACGCGCGTGCATACAAACAGGTTTAGGCACATGTGCATGCAAAATGCACAGACACATGCGACATAAGTTCCTACACAACTACACACGCAATGAATATTCTTGCACCTCCACATGTAAGTGCACGAACAAATTCCACGCATACATCCATATATACGCGGATAGATACACACATTCATGCATACATCCACACACCCATGCATGCATACATACACTCGAGCAAACCTACATAAACACATGCATATACACATACCATTATCCCCACATACATGCAAGCCTGCGTACATGTACATAGACTTACAGAGATGCTTACAATGACGCATACACACGTTTTATTAACGCACGTACCTGCATACACATTCAGCAGCATACATGCATGCGTACGTACATACATACATACATACATACATACATGAAACACATACCTAGTATATATATATATATTATATAGTACACATATACGTATATGTACTGGTTTACATGTATATGTCTGAATGAATATTATGTCCGTACAAGTCTATAGACATACATATAGATCCTATACACATACATAATCTGTTGTTTCCTGTTTGCTTGTCCGTTTGTCTGTCCGCATGCCTGTCTGTCTGTCTTTCTGTCTATCTGTCTGTCTGTCTGCCTGTCTGCCTGTCTGTCTATATCTTCGTATGTCTGCAGGTACGTATGTAAATATGCATGCATGCACCCATTTATGTATGCACGCATGTATCATGTATATACTCCGTGCTTTAAGCCGAGTGACGCTCCAAGCGAAAAAAGAGAATGTGGGAAAGAAAGCGTGAGAGAGGTTCGTACTTGCCTAAGGAGCTGCACTTTGGACAAGTCCGCCCGCTTTCGCATCTTCTCCGGTGGCCTTCGCCGGCCAGCAGCCGGCGCAGGAAGCCGTGTGGAGATTACAGTTCCAGGACTTGCGGGGGTCGGAGGTCTTTTCGTGTTTACGGATCTTGTCTGTCCAATTCTGAGGCTTCTAATTTTGGCAGTTGAGGGTTGTGGTGAGGTCGAGGTGGGGGCGACCGATTGAGGCACAGCGATGCCGCGTGATGGTGCCGTTGACTGAAAGTTACCAGGTTTCGGAGCTTCATACCTATAGTTTCAAGGTTTGGTGTCTAAGGGTTACTAGACACTGGCAGGTAGCGTAGGCCCTCAACCCACAGTGGGATGGCTCATGGCTCGGCCATGCCTGAGAGGAGCGAAAGGTGACAAGGTGTGGGGCACCGTCGTTTTCAGAAGCGAAGGCAGGAAGCATAGTCTCTGAGTGCTTGAAACCGAGGTGAATTGAGCAGGGTACGAGCTTCTGGGTTTCCATAGGCTCTTGATTCTTGTCATGTCGACCTGATGGTTGTGTTCAGATGATCAGATGCTGAATAGCCCTGCAGCATCTCAAGTCGGACACTGCCGTTTGAGCTGCCAGAAATTGCAGTTCTTGTTGCTGCAGACCTTGAAAGCCGCCATTTGCTGTGAGGCCGTTGGCTGGTAAACTTGGATGTCCAGGAGGACACAGTGGTGGCATTTGCACAACTCGGTGCAAGAAATCGTGGGCTGCGTAGCATGCATGATTCGGGACTGCCACCAGACTGCTACCCAGGAGGAGGTGGACAGCGATTCGTCGGCGACAGATCAGACTGGGTTGGGGCCTCGGTCTTAAGACTTGTCGCTGCATGACAAGTTTGTCCAAGCCATCGTTCTGCCTCGTGGATATGTCGGAATCTAACGTTAGAAGTATGGGCCCCTAATATGGACCCTTAGGCCGTTTAGGTGGGATTCCAGGGACCCTTTAGGGTGTATACAGGGTATATAGTAGGTATGTCAGGGTCCCAGGGTTAAGGACCCGTACTAGGGGCCCATGGGCTTCAAACTTAGAATATGGGCAGACGATCACCTGTGCAAGTACTGTCGTGAGATGTCAAAGCAATGTTAAATCTCCCACCGCCGGCGTCCCGAAGAAGACCAGAAACCGGAAACCTGAAGCCATACCTTGTCCCGCTTTCGTGGTCTTGCAGGAGGGGCAGGGTGGGTCTGCTATACGCTGTCATCGCACGCTTTCTCGACTAGTACCTGTCGGTGACACTTGATCATTCCGCTTTTAGCAGGCCATGCTAATCCGGACATGGAAAGCGATCAACCGAAACGTTCCCGGCCGAACCCTCTCGTATACCTGCCCTCCGCACAACGAAGAAGTACGATGCAGACATCGAAACAAAGAAGCTGCAACATCACACCTGAAACTTGAAACCATATACTTGGTAGAAGCCTCGGAATCGCGGGGCTTGGAACTGGTAACCGCGCAACAAGTAACATCTATGATGCCACGAGGTGATCGCTACTTTCTAGCTGCAACTGCTGCAGTTCATGGTGTTGCCATACTTACATGACTGCGATTGGGACGACGATGGCAGTTGCTGCTGTCGTTTAAAGTCTCATTTGCGTTGTCGGTCCTGATTCGCTGGTTCCCATTGCTTGTTGTCACGGTGACGTCTCCGGCTTCTCCCTTTTCAAGAGAGGGACAAACCCTCCATATCATACCGAGCTACATGTATAGTCTGCTGAAACAGTTGAGTTCTGTGGCGTGGGTCGTCACAGTGAAATTCGAAGAGCAGAGTTGTGCAGACTCCCCATTTTGAGTTTGTTGGATGCACACAAACTGCACCAAACAATACCGCCGCCTTCCCTCCCCCAAGGTGGCCTGCGGTCGGCGACGACATCGAGGTGGCCTGGAGTTGGCAATAGTGCATCTATTTGCCACGCTTTCCCCGTCGGAAGTTTCCCGTGTGTGTGTGAGAGAGAAATCTATCTGGTCCTCTTTACGTGGGTCGGTCCGGCAGATTGTCCAACCCCGGAGGGTGCAAGCTTCTTGAGGCCAAGAGTGGATCTTGGCATCGCGCGACAATTTCCGAAGTTTGTCACCCGGACCCAAGATTTGCATTGACGGCGGGTCTGGACTGCCGGCAGTGTCCAGCTTTCAAGCCTCAAGCCATACTGCATAGCTTGCCCGAGTATGACAGCATAACTCCATTTTAGGAGTTTCCGAAAATTAGGGGTACCTTATTTTGGGGCCCTTACAATAAGGATCCTACTATTTAGGGTACCATATTAGGGTCCCCTAATTTCGAAAACCCCCATTTTAGGGTTGTTCCATGGGAAAGACCTGGCCATGACGGCAGAGCTGGGTCGAAGCCGAAAGCAGCTTCTTCGTGCACGTGCATCATGCTTCCGACTAAACCGGCCGGAAATACTGGCTTCTAAGTCGCAAAACTGCCTAACGGAAGCAGACAGCACTCTAGAACGTGATGTTATCAGTGCACGCTGAGCACTAGCTGTGCGGCCCGAGGCGAAGATGGCACCTTCTTGGTGGATTGGTTCGACAAGGATGGCCAGGCAGGGGAAGAGCCCTTCCACGTACTGTGAATGCAGAAAGTCCGGAGACGTTTTTCCAACATGCAAGCTCGGAAGGCCCGAAGCCCGACGCCTGTGTTGCCTGCCTTGCTTTGTGTGTGCAGGACCGGAAGAAGCAGCGAAGTGAAATCCGACGGCCAGTTCTTAGAGGCTTTGCTCAAGGCGGAGGTTCACTGGTGAGTCTCAATTCAGTAGCCAGAAATCTCAAGCCCACAAGGCGTGTTCGGGGAAATGAATACTTTGTTAGCTTCTTCCGGTTTCATGCTCCGGGGTTGGGAGTAGAGCTTTCTCACATACATGAAGTCCCGATCCCTGCCTTTTTACCTGACCCGACGATATGCACGAAATTTAGAGATCAAGTGACGCGAATTCGATGAGGACCTGGTGCCAGCCCATGTGGTGGAGTTAAGAGATGCCCCTCTGTGCATTTGCTTTATCGCCCCTCCTGCAGACTCTGTGGGACTCCTAAGGACGTTTCGACCATCGCACCCTGGATGATCTGCCGCGCTTTGCCGGCTTCCCTTCACTGGCGAAGGAGGGCGATGCGGAGTGTCTCGGGGCAACGCTTGTTAATGTTTAGGAGTATGGCATCTCGGCGGATGTGTTGCGCTTCAGCCTCTGTGGGAAGCCCCGTGTTCACGTCTCAGACCCTGGGCTGTTCCATTGCCACGTGGGAACACTGCTACACTGCTATGCCATGCATTGCATCTTGTGTAGCAGAATTTTGCGGTTGTATAGACACCCGTATAGACAAACAAGGAAGGGCAAGAAGAGCAGTCGATGGCTCAAGCGCTCTGGGCGTGAAGCCCACTATGGCTGTCGACGTTTGCTTTATGGGTGCTTACGCTTCTCCACACTCCAGCAGGGCTTCAAACAATCTCGGCCGACAGTCACAGAACGCAGCTTCTTGAGGTATTTAGCTAGGTGCGGAAGCACACCACGCTATCAGTCCCCTTTGGAGCCGCTTGTACCTGTCACATGACCCGCGCCTTGCAGCCAAAGGCGGCTGTGCTTGGACGTCAGGAGGCCACTGCTGGCGACCATGCTGACCCCTGTTTGGAGGAGAAAGTTCCACGGGAAAGGTCCAGTTCGCTGCAACATTCAGAGACAAGCAGTGAGATCGAGGTTCAGTTTGCACCAGGTCTGCTTGCGCAGCAAATATCGGAATTCATCTCGAAGATGGAGGCCGTTCGGCCGGAGCTGGTCCGGGCGGCTCGTGCTCAGAGCGTTCTTCAAGGTTTGGCCCGACCGCTCCGAGCAAAGGGCGATTTCTATCACATGAGCCACACGGCAAAGCCAGAGGTGTTTTGGTCCCACAGCTGGCATGGTTCCGTTCCTGCAAAGGTCGCCACGGTGTTCTTCCTTCACAATGCCACGGCCGCTACGGCTGTAAGCACAGGAGCTGCAGCTTTGACGTGTATTGCTTTCGGACTCGGTGCGCTTCCGGATGATGACCGCCACAGCTGGTGGTGCTTGAGCATTGGATGTTTGACCTATTTGTTGACAATGTTATTCTGGCGGCCACGGCAGCTGGTGTTTGTCGACCGGGTTTGTATCTCTCAAGTGGACAGTCTACTCCAAGCTCAGGGCATCTTTAGCTTGGGGGCCATACTCAAAAGTGCCGACGCCATGCTGGTGCTTTGGGATCCCTGTTGGGCACGTCGCCTTTGGTGTGTGTGGGAGCTGGCCGCTTTCATTCACAGCAGGCCCAATGGCGAGAAGCCACGCGTCAGTGTCAGACCAACCATGCTGGGATTCACCATGGCCGCTTGCTGGTTTGCATTTCTGCTCGGGGGGTTTGCTTTCCATGTTGCTTTTTACAGGATTGGGGTGGATAGTGGCCGCAACGGGGCCTCCTTGCTTTTCATCTCGCTTGCTTGTTGTGGTGTAATTTTCTGGTATATTGCCCACCTTGCACGTGAGTACTGCCGTCACGTGACCACCATGGGTCAGCACATCGGACACTTCCGTGTTGCGGCGGCTGCAAGCTTTTGTTGTTCCATACAACACAGAAGAGCCGGCAGTGACGAGCCTATGATGTGCGACCGGGAGGTAATGCAAAAATGCATCAACATCTGGTTCGGCAGCATCGAATCCTTTGAGCAATGCGTCCAAGGCCAGGTGTGCGATTTGATGGTGGATCAGCTCTCACGCCAAATGGTGTCATACTGGCGACTGGCTGAGGCCTCCCCGATTGTCTTCTGGACAATCCTTGATAGAGTGGCATACCACTTGAGGTACGTGTGGCAGCTTAGTGAAGCGACTCCATTCCACATCTTCGGCAGCTTGCGTATTCTCGTCGGCCTGTCGTTCTGGCTTGGGGTGGTACCGATTCTTTTCCGCATCCTGTTCCTCCTGGCTTGGATCATGCAGGCAAGGTGTGCTTGTCGACTATTGGACTCATTCATGTCACTGCTCCTCGTACTGGCCGGCCTCATCATCTTCAGCAGCTTTGTCTTTCTCGACTACCTCCTTGCACATCTGTTTGCAGACGGGCTGGGTGCGCTTGCGTTCACTCTCATAACTTTTCCGAGCGCAGCACTAGCTTGGTACTGCTTGCCAGTACCAGTGCCTCGCCTGAGCTGAGATTTGCCAGACAGCCACGAGCGCAGCCTCAACAGCAAGAGTCTGAGATCGGCGATGCCATAGTCCTGCAGGGACAGGGAGGGTTACAGTAAGGTTTAAAGCCATTCGTCCAGATGCCATTGTTCCCCAAATCGAACATGTAGGTGGTCTCATCCTCAGGATGAATATCGGGGGACGTGGCTGCGGCTCTTGCAGACTTACAAACTGCGGTGTCCATTGTCTGAAGAGCAGCACTCGTCATGCAGTCTTCCTGAAAGAGTGTATGGCAGACCGAAGACACACGAATTGAAGGTCAAGTGAAGCAATCGACACATGACATAGATTTCCGGCCGATCTTGCGATCACAACGCTGAGCAACGCTGAATGAGAAGGACCGGCAGTGCACCGCGGTGTGCTTGGACGAGCCGCGCAGCGTTCATGTGCGCTTCGCCGCCGGCCATTCAGCAGCCCCCAGTCTGAAAGTGTTTCAACGTGTTTGAACTGGGAATTCAGCCTTGAAGCCTTTCGGACGATAGTACCGGCATCGATTCCGCCTGCATAGCACCGAAGAACTTCGGCCTTGATCTCGAGGTGGACGAGCAGGGCTACACCCCCATGGTCGGAGATGAGATCGCGTCATTTGCACTGGACCCAGCCTCCCCCCCGCCCCCCAAGCTGCATTGAAGTATGCACTAGGTATAGGTTTAGGCATTTCATCGCCGGCCCAGTGATGCGAAATGTCATTGTCCGAGGTAAACAGAAAACAGTTTGTGCACGTGTCAAGCCCGCAGGACCCAAGCTGTCCTCTCGCGCCTTTGTCCATTGGCTCGTTTGTGGCACCGGGACCGGCGCAGGCAAGGCAGCACGGAGTTCTTATGAGTCATGCTTGGATCTTGCCACACCCGTCACGATCCCCTCACTTTACGAAGTAATTACGTGAGTTTGCTTGCAAAGCTTGGCGAAGAGCTACAGTTAACAAGCCAGTTCTCAAAATAGCTTTCGAAGGGTGAGTGTCGAGCATGTTGCACCGATCCTTTCTTTATGGCCGCCGATTGTCCCGAACAGATTCGGGATATGTGAACGAAGAGGATAAAGATAAAATGATAAATGCAGCACCATGCTGGAGGCCGAGGGTGATAGGTTCAAGACCAACTTGTCCAACTTGCCTTGAACACGGCCGGGCCAAGAGGACCCTCGAAGTCGCAAGAATGATCGGGCAGGGAGGAAGAGAGATGTAGAGCGAGAGGGAGCCTGGGTGCGCGGGTCCGAATGGTCTGGAGAAGCAGAGAGACAGACGCGATGCAGACCTTGGCCCTTGGCGACACTTTCAGACCTTTGGACGACGCCTTCGATGTCCACCATTTGTGGCTTTGCTTGTGCAGGAGCAGGGCGTGGCGGCCGGCTGGTACGTCGACTTGGTCGCCACTCTTGGAGGCTTGGGGCCGCGAGATGCCACAACAAGCAGATCGCCGAAAGCAGAAACCACCAATCGTATTGCACGGCGACTGCGGATCTTTGTGATCTGAGCGGTTTGTGGTCCCCCTCCTGCGCGGACATACCGTGCAAGCACCAGCTCCATCATGACGAAAAGGCATGAAACAGCATGATGCTTGTAACGGTATGAATGATCTATCTCTCTTTCTTGTTCTTTGCTCCCTGTCTCTGTCTCTGTCTCTCTCTCTCTCTCTCTCCATCTCCTTCTCTCTCATACATTCGAAGGGTTACGCAGCTCGGGTCCTCTATGCCAGGACCCTCGCGGAAGGAGTTGTCAGAGCTGCTGAAGACCCTCGGCACCTGGACTTGCAAAGAACGGTGCACACCGAGAAATCAGCACTGCATCGTAGGAGTGGTCTCCAGCCTCTGAGTTTCAGGTAGATATGTTTGCCAGCAGCCTGAACGCAATGCCCAACGCCTCGCTGAAGATGTGATCCTTCCGAGCCAGGTGGCTGTGAGGTGAACATCAAGGATCTCAATGCTCTGACAGAGGCCACGTCATTAATCCTGAGCTTAAGTCTCAAGCCGGAGCGGGTGCTTCATGTGCCTCGAGTGACTCTGTGCTTCCAGGCCGTCTTTCGGAACATTGCAGAAGTGCAGACCAGATTCAACGAAGATCTCCGTGCCATGCGCCCCTTGGTCTTTAGATCTCACTGCTTATGACAGCGGGAATCAAAGCGGAGAGATTCTCTGATAAATGAGCGAAGGGGCTTGGCAGCTTGATCCCATTCAACTTTCAAAGTGCTGCAGTTCATGAATATCTTGTGAACTTCTCAGATGAGTTGCAACTCGGCAGGTGTTCATCCTGCATTTTCAGTTACATGCCTCTTGCCTCACCGAAGGAGACATCACCTTGATCTTCACGAACAGCTGCTCGCCCAAGCAGGTCACCCCCAGTAGTTTGACAAATCTGTTCGCCTGCGCAGGAAGCCATTGATGTTGCAGTTGGAATGCAACACCACCGGCCTGATGACATAGCAATCCGCACGTCAACAGAGTTGCTGTAAATCGGGCAGAGACCAGGTCAATCAGCCTGCTAGCAAACAGTTCGACACAACTGCATCGAAGCCCAGCGATTTCTCTATCCAGTGCCAGGTGTTGGTTTTGCCCGAGGCACATGTCAAGCTTCTCGGCGGCACTGCTGTTTCGCCACTCCGAATTCAACAAGTTTAACTCCTATCTCGAAGTCACACTCGGATGTCCACCGGGTCTCCCAGGTTCCCTGAGACGACGGCCGCCTCGAGTGAGATCCCTTGTTTTCAGCTGAGCCTTGGCAGATACTCTCAGGCTTTGTGCTGCCCGTGGAAGTACTGCGAAGGTCAAAGTAGCATTTTGTTCTTGATTCTGCAGTGTGCCGCAGCCCCAAGCACTGAAGTGACTGTGCGCATCGTACAGTGTCGCGCATGCCGAATTTGGCACAAGTCTAAGAAGCCCTGGAGCCAACCGAGCAGAACCGACCTAGTTCCTGGATCGAACAGATGTCTGCTATTTCTGGTTTGCCGGCTTTCGGAGGCCTTGTACATTAAGCCGATGCAGGATATGCACTGCATACAAGCTCGAACGCAGCTGCATCGAAAAGCCCCGCAACTGACACATGCGGTGCTTCGAAGCTCACAGCTGCACACGATCTCAAACCCATAGCGCGGCTGGCGCTAGGAAGCGCTTGACGCGGCGGCATCGTACCGTTTCCCAGCTTCGCTGCTAAGGACAGCTGGCTCTCATGCCTCTGAGCACCCTCCGGACACTGCAGCCTGGCCAGCATTGACGGGCTGTCCTAATGGGTACTGTCGAGGGCCCAGATGTGTGCGAATCCCGGAATGTGAACAGCAACTGCCGCAGCCTCACGAAATCCCAAGACAATTCGAGGGCGCACAAGACGATGTGCAGGTTGGCTTCTAGTCAGCGTGCGCTTTCAAGCGTGCTGCAAGGTAAGGTTTCACTTAGCAGCCGTTAAGGGCACGAGAAGTGTAGTAGCTTCGGCCCAGAGCGGCGATTCCTAGGATGATGCGTCGCGATCGAATTGCTTCGCTCGCCAGGTCACTGTTCGACCTCACGGGTACGACACCTGGCACCGATTCACCTGGCCGGAGTAGGGTTTGGTTGCCGGACCCTTGTGTTCGCCATTGGAATCATGGGAGTTCCTTGCTGTTGTGCCCTGTTCCCTTACTCTTCAGGGCATTTGCGTTTTGCTTGTCCAAGTCCGATGCCTCTGCGTTTGTAACAAGGCAGCAGTCAGAAGCAGCAGCGTGACCTGTTGACCGTTGGCCATGCCTGGTCGGATGGTGATCACGCGGGGCTGGTTGGGGCGGGACAGCCTGAGTGTCGCGAGCTGTAGCCCGAGGAGCTGAAAAAATTTGACAATGGCTCAACCACGTGGTGGTGCGACGACCGCTCTCCGCACTGCACACGCGAGTCGGAGGGTCCAAAGGCAGGATCTCGACAGGGATACAAAGAGTCTGCGAGTCCAATAGCTTCGGCCGCAAGAGTCCCTCAAGGTTTTCGCTCGCCCGAACAGTGCCGCAAGTGGACTACAGGGGGCTTTGGAGTAGAGATGTGGCCGAAGAAGCAGCGCGTTTTCAGTGAGGTTTGGAATTAACCACAGCGCCCTTGTCGGCTTGTGGCCTCATCCTCCAATCACCTTCCCCAGTCCGCAAAAACCAATGCTGCAATGCCACCAACACCGGTTTGACATGCATCTTGGAGCTATAGGTAAGTCGTCGATAAGCTGCTGTGCCCTAAAGGATCGAACACAGAGATACGGAGCAGAACACGACCCACCGGTGGTTGTACATTTGAGGAGGATTTTCAGGAATTGCGTAGGTGCGCTGGAGCTGCCGAACGCGGGGCTACGACATGTGCCGTGGATGTGTGAAGCACCACATGATGAATGCCACCCCGCTCCTTGGTGATAAGGATACCTGCCTTCGCTGCTCTCTCTACTGCTATTGCTGGTGCTGTGATACTGGAATACCAGATATACTGGTGTCATAACCGTCGATGTTGAGTACTACTGCGCTGGAACGCTTGCTTGGAAAAGCTCACACTACCTAGTCCTAGTAAAGATGTTCTATATATTCATGTATCTTTCAATCTCTCAGTCAGCCTGTCTGTCCCTCGTCTGTTTATTTGCCTATCTGTCTGCCTGTCTGTAACAGCATAATGCGTTGCAGATTAGTTACAAGATAAGGTTGCCTGTCGGATTGAATGTCGAGCTCGCGAGTTTGAGCCTTGGCTGTTAAGGTTGAAATAGTATGATTTCTTGTGTTGGGTTCTCAAATCGACTTCGCACCAGTGTAAATTTCCAGCAGCATGTCTGCTGAAATGCGGCGCTGCCCGTTCCTGAGTGCGTTGACTACCTGGGTTTTTAGGCTTGAGGGAGAGAGACACACAGAGACTGAGAGAAAGAAAGAAAGAGAGAGCCGGGGGGGGGGGGGGGGCGT
>CAJNDV010031453.1:8547-27915 GCA_905221635.1 Symbiodinium sp. CCMP2456 | reverse complement strand
TATGTATGTATGCATGTACATGCACGTACATTCACACGTATGTACGTATGTGCGTCAGCATGCGTCCATGTATGTCTGGGCGTACGTAAATATGTATGTATGTATGTACTCATGTATGCATGCATGTGTGTCTGTGTATGTGTATGCATGTATGTATGTATGTATGTATGTATGTATGTATGTGTGTATGTATGTATGTATGTATGTATGTATGTATGTATGTGCATGCGGACGGACGGACGTGTATGTGTATGTGCATGTGCAGGTGAATCTAATGTGTAAGTATGCATGTATACGTATGTAACAGAGTATCAGACCCTATCCATATGCAAACAAAATATGTATGTATGTATATGTGTATATATATATATATAGACATATGCATTTGTGTGTATGTGTGTATGTATGTATGTATGTATGTATGTATGTATGTATGTATGTGTGTATATATATATATGTACATACATACGTGTGCACACATACATCTGCATACATTGATACACACAAACGCATATCCATGCATGTATGCCAACGACTAACGTAAAGAACCCTTCACTCCCTTCACAAGCAACAGACAAGCAACTTGCATCACAAGCAACAGACAAGCACCTGTGACTTGCATTACCTCTCAACACTTGATGATTGTGAAGAACCCTCATAGACCGCGTAAAGGGAACCCTAAACCCCAAACCCCAAGCCCATGGTAGAGATAGAGCCTTATAGACCCCTCGAACAAAGGAACTACTAAAAGCCATAGACCCTAGCTCCAGGAAAAAAACAACTCCTCTCTGCCAAGGTACTTTCGGAGATCCGAAAGGTTTGTCCTGGCAGCTTTGTACGTTCTGGAGGAGCCTTACCTCTAACCCTCCAGGTACCTACTATACAGGGCCCTAGAGGCTCTAGTTGTAGGTACCTGGAGGGTTAGGATACGAGCTTGAAAAGGGTTGAATTAGGGTTTTAAGGTTGCGTTAACTTCAGGTTTCTTCCATGCGGGTTTTAGAGGGAGGTAGCGGCCTTACGAATGTGGCATAGGGTTCCGTCAAGGGTTTAAGGTCTTAGGGTTTGGGGTAACTTTGGGTCTCAGGGATAATCTCCAGGAGCCTTAAACTAATCATTTGAATAGGCTTCCTGTTTAGGGTCTTAAAATGCTAAATATGCGACAAGGTACCAAAAGTTATACTGCACGGTATGATAATGTCCTAGAGCATATATATATATATATACACATATATATATATATATATGCAAAAATGGGAGGTTCTCTAAACTAGGGCCCCCTTTTATGTAGGTCCCCAAGCTAGTACGGCCCCCTTAAAATTATTATAGAAAGGACCTGAAAAAGGACGCGAATTTAGATAACCACCCTAACATAGTTTAGGGCTTAGGGTTTTGGTTTTTGGAGCTAGGGCTAAGGTATAGGGACATTCAGAGCCTTAGGGTTTGAGTTGGGTTCCTTCCGGGTCCTTTTAAATGGTTCTATAATTGTGCTTACAGTACTTTCTGATACATTAAACCGGTAAATTTCAATACATTCCAGTACCTTTGAATAATATAATACATTATAGTATATTATAGTACATTCCAGTATATCATAATGCGTTACAGTATATTACAGTACATTGTAGTGTATTGTGGTCCACAAGAAGATCTCAAAATACAGCGCCGTGGCGGATCCTCAATACAAGACTACTTAAACTAGAACCCACCGACCAGTAACACCAGCAAAACAACAACACCCACGCTGCCATCCTCTTGCGGCTGACCCACGTGTTCAGAGAACAAACACCAAGCAATCCTGAACCCCCTAAACCGCAAGCCCTTAACTACATACCCGAAAGGCCTTAACCCTGGGAAACCCTAAGCCCTACACCCTGAACCCCCTAAACCGTAAGCCCTAAACTATATACCCTAAACGCCTAAGCCCTGGGACCTTAAACTCGAAAACACCAAGCTCTGTAAAGTCCTGAGATCCCTAAACCCTATAAACCCTATTAACCCCATAAGCCCGAAACCCTAAACCCTATAAACCCCATGAACCCGAAACCCTAAACCCTATAGGCCCTAAACCCTAAACCCTAAACCCTAAAACCCCTCAACCCCCGATCGAACCTTCTTAGACCCTTGAAGAAAAAGAGTCCGGAAACGAAGAGTTTGAGAGAACCTACACACAGCTCTTTGTTCCCCGTCACCACCCTAAAAATCGAGACTAATACAGGCCCAAGAGCTTGAACGGGATCCTTTGCAGCGAACCCCAAATCTTGAAACCTTGAAACCCCAAAGCTCTAAACTGTTTGTCCCCCCCAACCCTGAAAATAAACCCTAAACCCTAAACCCCAACCCCTGAAAACCCTAAACCTGAACCTGAAAATAAGCCTTAAACTCTAAACCCCAAACCCTAAAAACCTGAAAATAAACCCTAAACCCCAAACCCCAAACCCTGAAAACCCTAAACCTGAACCAGAACCCTAGAACCGCTGTTCACCCTCCCTGCCTTCGGGGCCGCTGCATTCCCGCCTGGAGACGGACTGGGTGTACCGGCCTCGGCTGCGTGATATCCTAAAGCTATAATTATACTTTCAGGCTGCAATAGGGGTACTCCAAAAGAGTCGAGATTTGGATCTTGAAGCTCCTTTAAAAAGGAAATGGACAAGAGGGGTTAGGGTTTAGTTTAGGGTTTAGGGTTTAAGGTTCAGGAGGGGTAAGGGTGCAGTTTAGGGATTAGGGTTTCAGGTTCAGGACAAAGCGACCTGCGACCTTCTTCCACTCGCCCGTAACTTCGTCGTTGTTGCTGCGAGTGTTGTTAAGGGCCACGACGCCTCTCACAGCACTGATCAAAGCCGGAGCCCACGTCCACCACGATACAACAGCTAAACCCTAAACCCTAAACCCTAAAGCCTAAAGCCTAAAGCCTAAATCCTAAAGCCTAAAGCCTAAACCCTAAAGCCTAAACCCATCCATGTCCGTTTGTTGCATGGTCTTCCGCGCTGGCATGCCAAGTTTCCGAGCATCCCTGAGGTCTCGGAACCGGCAAGCCCGTTCGGGTGCAAATCTCTCTCTGAGTCCCAATCCCAAAACAATAAATCCTAAACGCTTAATGCTAAACCCCAAACCCTAAACCCTAAATCCTAAACCCTAAACCCTAAACCCTTTAAAACCTAAACCCTAAACGATGCTCGACGACAAGGTTTTGCACTCGGCTTCGTAAGTCCCTAAACCCCAACTTCCTCAACCTAAGCCTCCTAGTCCTAAGTTGCTCAACCCGAAATCCAAAAACAAAAGAAGTTAACGGTTTAGGGTTTAGGGTTTAGGGTTTAGGGTTTAGGGTTAAACTCCTAAACCCCTAAGATCCAACAATCAACTACCGAAATTCCTAAACCTCGAATCCTAAACCCTTATTTCCTAAACTCCTCCGCTGCTACAGAGTAGAGATCCTTTACCGAAACCCACATAATAGAAACCCCCAAATATCCTTAAAGGCCTCCTCAAAGGAACTCCCTAAACCCTAAACCCTAAACCCTAAACCCAAATCCCTAAACCCTTGAAACTTTATAAACCTTATAAACCCTATAAACCCGAAACCCTCAACCCTAAACCCCTGAACCCTAAACCCTGAACCCTAAACCGTAAACCCAAACCCCTAAACCCTAAACCCAAACCCCTAAACCCTGAACCCTAAACCCTAAACCCTGAACCCTCAACCCTAAACCCTACCCCCTGAACCCTAAACCCATAATGGGACGCTGGGGCACTGGTGGCAACCCCTGTCTTGGAAAGCCACACGTCCGGCAGAAGAGGCTGCCTGTGAGCAGAAAACGGGTTTAGGGTTTAGGGTTTAGGGAAACGGGCTCCTTTAACAAACTCGTTTAAAGGATCTGTTAACCGTTAGATTTTAGGGTTTAGGGTTTAGGGATGTTAGATATTAGGGTTTAGGGTTTAGGGATTTTTGGGTTTAGGGTTTAGGGATTTTAGGGTTTAGGATTCAGGGTTTAGGGTTTAGGACTTTTAGGGTTTCGGGTTCCTGGGGTTTATAGGGTTTATAGGGTTTATAGGGTTTAGGGATCTTTCAAGGCTCGTTCAAGGGATTTAGCATTCATTTCAGGATCGCTGGAGTCGCCTTTTTAAGGGATGTTCATGGTTCCCTTGCAGGATGTCTCAAAGTTCCTTTAATGAAATCTGGGGTTACTTTACAGGATCTATGAGGTTTCCTTCAAAGGGTGTAGGGCTTCTTTCACGGATCTTTATGCTGATTCCTTCAAAGGGGCTTGCAGCGCCGAATCTTTATGGAACTCTTGAATCCTTTTGATCCCTTGCTCCAACCCCAAATCCTTGTAGGACCGCTGTAGACCCCTCAAAGGAACCCTCATAGATCCCAAACGACCCTTATAGATCCCGAAAAACCAAGCCCCACAGCCCTCACCCTTCAGATCCCTACAAGGAACCCCGCAGGGAATCCGTTTCTGACAAGGACCCTTGTAGATCCCTTTACAGGAATCCGTATACAGATTCTTCAGCGGAACCTCATTTCCTTTTTAATGGTACCCTTACAATCAATATATATATATATATATATATACATATACATATACATATATACATATACATATATATATATATATAGAGAGAGAGAGAGATCCCTTTAATTTGCACGAGCCCTGATGGATTTCTTGATGGAACCCTACAGTCCTTTAAAGGAACTCTGAACCCCTTACCTAGTCCCCTTACAACGGAACTCTAACCAAAAAGGGTTTAGGGTTTAGGGTTTAGGGTTTAGGGCTTTTTCGATCCTCGGAAGTGAACCCATACGGTTTAGGTTTTTGTGTTTGAAGCGCTCCTTTTTCGATCCGCCGGTTTAGGGTTTAGGGTTTACCTTAAGAACCCAAAACCTACCTTTTTGTAGGGTCCCTATAAATCCCATATCAGGGTTTATAATAAGAACCTACAAAAAAACTGGGTTTTGGGTTCTCAAGGTAGGGTTTATTGAGGGTTTAGGGTTTAGAAGGAGGAACAAGTGAGAAGTACACGTAGAATCTATGGCACGGCTCGATGGCTGGCCTTGTGATCTCTCTTACGGTTCCCATTGAAACAATGAGCCTTGCACAGATAACTCCCCAGCCCTACACCTCCAAAAACCCTAAACCGTCTTACACCCTAGAGCGCCCTAAGCCGTACCTGCAGCCCCAAACCTTACACAGTTAGTCATTACCCTTTAACTCTGGCATATCGCCCGCTAAATGCGGAATTGTGGAGCCACGGTCAAACCCAAACACTTAAATCCAGAACCCGTACACAACCACCATGACAGCGCATAAGAGTATAAGACCCTTAGACCGTTATGGAACCCCTAGGCAGCCTTTATAAACATCATATTATAACCTAAAACCCTAAGACCCTTTTGGAGGCCTAAAATGGAATCGTTAAAACTCTGTAAAGCAGTAACTATATTGAAGTTCATATATTTAAGACTGATAAAACTCTCTATGCAACACCCCAAACCCCGCCTTTCACGTAGTGCGCCTCGCAGTTGTAACACGTCAGTGCCTGTGATTGGAGGTTGGCGGGGCTTGCGGCTTGGGGTTCTTGTTTATGGTTGTTATAGGGCTTGGGGTTGAGGGTTGCGGGTTGAGCGTTTAGGGTGGAGGGCTTGGGGTTGAGGGTCCAGGTTTTAAGGCCTCTACTTTTTTTGAGGCATGGGGACAAAATGATGCCAAAAACCATTTCGACAACATCAACACCTTGCCACAACAAACCATGTGTAGCTTCGCTCCCTCCAAGGCATTCTCAAGCGGAAACCACTCTACAGGCCAGGGCTTTGGCGAATTTCCATCATCACCCTAACCCTCCAGGTACCTACTATACAGAGCCCTAGGGGCTGGGGCTCTAGTACCCTCTACAGTAGGTACCTGGAGGGTTAGGGTACGAATACCAAAGTAAGCAACGAGTGACCTCTCAACCTGGAAAGCAGCGCGCTCAAGCTCTTCAGCCCTAGCACAGGTCGAACCAAGTACAGCAAAGCATCGCAAGACTATAACAGTATATTCTAACATATTACAGTATAGTATAGTATATTATTTACAAACACAAGACCAGGGAGGCAGTCTCAACGTGCAATTTCACTGTGCGCAGGAACTGGACCAGGGCTTGCTATGTCTGAGCTGCAGGCCTATTATACGTAGTATTTTAAAGTACATTATAAAGCATTATAACACAGTAAAGTCTGTTGCAGTACATTGTAGTGTATTGCGGCCCTGCTCCACAACTCACATCCGGCACGCTGCCATGCTGCGTAGATTTCCGGACACGTCAAACAACTGTGGACAGGACAAGGTAGCGATGGAACATCCAATGGGGTCACCAGATCTGATCAACTTGCTCAGACGATGTTCCCAAGGCCGTTGCCGATCCCAGACAACCTCGTGCCCAAACAACTAATGTAGGTACCTATACTATTTTGGGGGCTCCTTTTTGAAATGATAGTATAGTGGGCCCCAAAACCCTATTCTGATTATTCAGGCCCCTATATTGGTCCAGCAGGACCTGCCGCCGTGCCGCCGGAGGTAGCAGCTCCCCCAAGAGTCGCATGACCAACAGCAGGAGCTACTTTTGAACTTTAGGGTTTAGGGTTTAGGGCTTAGGGTTTAGCCAGCTGTTGCGCCTGCTTCGGCACAAGGCCGCGGAGGTCGCGGCATTCCGCACAGACGAGTGCAAGCTGTCGTTGCAACCGCTCAAGCTGGAACTGTTGCACCACTGCTGCACCGCCTTGCCGGCACCAAGAATGCCATGCTGCTCAGTTTCTAAGTGGAAACCTCAAACTTAAACTGGGAACCTCCTCGGAAACCTTAAACCTTTAAGCCCTCAATCCTGAACTCCTGCAAGCCTAAAGCCTACTTCTTGCCTACCTGGACCCTACAGAACCTACCTTTCTATAGAATATACATAAGTCCTAACAACACGAGCCCGAAAACGGTAGGTCATTCAGGGTTGAAGCAGACCTTAAAATCCGAACCCTTAAGCCTTGAAGAATGTTATCCCCAAAGACCCAAAGCCCTAAACTCTGAGCACTAAGCCCCAAAGAATTTGAACCCAAAGACCCTGAACCTTAAACCCCAAACTCTGAGCACTAACCCCTAAAGAAGATTACCCCAATGACCCTAAACCCTAAACTCTGAGCACTAATGGGCCTTAATAGTAAGAATAGGGCTTTGGGGTATATTATACAATACTCATAACAAGGAACCCCCCCCAAAAATAAAAAATAAATGCTATTGGTAACTATTTATATTAAGCCCTAAACCCCAAACCACAAGCCCTAAACCCTAAACCCTAAGCCCTAAACCCAAAGCCCTAAACCCTAAACCCTAAACCCTAAGCCCTAAACCCTAAACCCTACACCCTGCACCCAAAGCCCTAAACCCTAAACCCAAAGCCCTAAGCCCTAAACCCTCAGATCACCCCGGCCCTCCTGCTCCGAAAGCTGGCCTTGCGGGGCTTCCCGCAGGATCCACAGAAGTTCGAGTCGTCGGAATACTCCACGTGGCACCTGTGCTCGTTTGGGGGTTAGGGTTCTATATAGGGTCGACTAGGATCTACTGATTTGGGGTTAGTGTTTCTTAGTGTTTTCAGGGTTTAGGGTTTGGGGTGCATTTTTCCTGCGTTTGGGCAACATTTTCCACCACATGGGTCTACTAAGGATCTACTGAAAATTCAGACCCTAAACCTTGACGGTTCGGAAAAAGTTCAATCACTGAAGGGTAGGGATGTAGGGTCTAGCGACTTAGTGTTGAGGGCTTAGGATTGGTTCGAATCTGGCGCGGGGGCGTTGGGGATTCCTGCTTCGGAGGGGCTTGTCAACAAGTCGTGCAGAATCTGCTTACCCTGGGAACCGAACCGAACACTCATGATGCAAATGCCCGTGATTGCAAGGCAACGCTGATTAGAACATAGAAACTCAGTTCGGTCGGGGTCGTAGATCTTATATTTCTACAACACCTATAGCAACTCGAGTACACCCTGAAATCCCAGACGGCTAAACCCTAAACCCTAAACCCTAAAATCCCAGACGGCTAAACCCTAAACCCTAAACCCTGAAATCTCCGACGGCTAGACCCTAAACCCTGAAATCCCAGACGGCTAAACCCTAAACCCTAAACCCTACACCCTGAAATCCTAAACCCTAAACCCTGAAATCCCCGACGGCTAAACCCTAAACCCTGAAATCCCAAACGGCTCAACCCTAAACCCCAAACCCTACACCCTGAAATCCTAAACCCTAAACCCTACACCCTGAAATCCTAAACCATAAACCCTAAAATCCCAGACGGCTGCCACCAAGCCGCCACGGACAGTGGATGTCTGGCTCTTCGAACCTCACGTTTAGGGTTTAGGGTTTAAGGTTTAGGGTTTAGGGTTTAGGGTTTGGGGTTTAGGGTTTAGGGTTTAGGGAGCTTGGGTCGAACTGTTGGCGGATTCCACAAGAGTGAGACGGGTTTAGTGTTCTTTTGGTTGCAGAGCTTATGAGCCTAAGGCCTATAACAACGGTTGGGGGCTTTATAAGGCCTAAGGCTAAGGGTTTAAGTTTATGGGGATTCATACCCAGGACCAACTGACTAATGAATACTCGAACCCCACAAGGCCCACATGTTTGGGGCACCGCAATATGGTATTCTTAGATACTGTTGATGGACAAAATCCTGCATGACCCAAATGTAGTAAAGTACCATAAATCCCATAGTTTAGGTTTATAAGGTCATGCAGGATTTTGTCCATCATCCGTATTGTTTACAACTTGGGAGCCTGAAACATTTGACCAAGTTTTTTCGTGGCCTTGACTGCAAAAACACTCATTAGGAAACCGCTAAGAATCATGCTACGAATCATCCCGGCCCCTACAGCACCGTAAATCATATGAATAATCCCTGCGGGGCGTTACGAGCTTGATACTGCTTTCGTCCTTCACTGGCCTTCAGATAAAATGTTCTCAGCAAAATCTGAATCTACACGCCCTAAACCCTAAACCCTAAACCCTCAACCCTGAAACCTAAACCCTAGACCCTAATCCCTGAACCCTGAACCGTAAACCCTAAACCCTGAACCCTAAACCCTAAACCGCAAACCCTAAACCCTAAACCCTGAACCCTGAACCCTAAACCCTAAACCGCGAACCCTAATCCTTAACCCTAAACCCTAATCCCTGAACCCTAAACCCTAATCCCCGAACCCTAAAACCCTGAACGGCAAACCCTAAACCCTAAACCCTGAACCCTGAACCCTAAACCCTAAACCGCGAACCCTAATCCTTAACCCTAAAACCTAATTCCTGAACCCTAAACCCTAAACCCTGAACCCTAAACCCTAAAACCCTAAACCGCAAACCCTAAAACCGCAAACCCTAAACCCTAAACCCTAACCCCCCACTCCAGGCTCCGTCGGTTCCAACACCAAGGTGCTGGTCGACGCCCAAAGCTGCAGCGAGATCGATGTCCTGCGCAGTCTGACAGAAACGTTCTTTAAACGTAGTGTAATGGTTCCTTTAAAGGAAGTATAGGGATCCTATAGTATGGTTCGGGTTTGTTTGCTACGGGTTTGGGGCTTGAGGTTGAGTATTCACCGAAAGCTCGGTTGCCTTTGCGCATTTTGCAACCGAAGAGCCTGCATGCCAACGCATGCTCTCACAAAGAGAGGCGTTTAGGGTTCAGGGCCCAAGGTTCATGAGGTTGGGGGTTCAAGCTTTGGTGATCCGGGGCAACAACTTCAACAACGTCCAAAATTGAAAGCCAGTGTACAACGCTCGTGGTTCTGATGGCCATGATAACGATTGCCAATACCAGCATTGTCGCTCATACTGTATATTGTAACAAGTAGTAACAGTAGTAGCAGGAGTAGTCGTCGTCTTGGTGGCAGTGAACGGTAGGCGTCGCGCAGGCAATGAAAGTGGCAACAGCATCAGCACCGGTAGGAGGAAGTGGTCGGCAGTACTTATGCTCCTATGAGCAGTGGAGATAGTACAAAAAAACACAAAACACAGACACTTTTCAAGAACCTTGTGCTATAACAGGCATAACCCTTACACCCAGACCCTGAACCCTGAACCCTAAACCCTAAACCCAAAGCCCTAAACCTTAAACCGCTAGTATATGGTTTTAAACGTGCTACTGGGCTCAAGGCCCAGGGTCTTGGGGTGCTGGCCATCGTGACGGTCCTCTTCTGTCGGGGCAGTCTCGTTGACAGGGCTGCTGCCTGAGCAACGGTTGAGGAGTTGTGGGGTTTAGGGTGTACCTTAACCCCAAAGAACCTACCGTTTTGAAGACTTATATAAAGAAATCATAATAAGGAGCCCTAAAAAGGTAGGTTCTTCAGGGTCCAGGTAGGGTTTTAGGTGTTTTGATTGTTGGCGTTTGACCGCGTATTGTCTGGCATTTGCTGAGACTGGTTTAGACATTGTGCTTTTGTGCGTGCTTGTCTTGCTCATCTTCCGCAGGTTTCATCGTTCATGATCAGAAGAGGTCTGGGGTTCGGGGTTTCCCTAAACCTAACCCTTAAAACCCGAACCTGCAGGGACAACCAGCGTAATGGACATATATACTCTAAATGCCAGACCCGACAAAAACCAGGATCAGACCCCTTGCGCCCTTTAGAAAACCTTGGAACCCTCAGCCCCTAAACCCTAAACGCTATCCCTTAGCCTAAACCCTAAACCCGAAACCCTGAACCCTGAATCCCAGACCCTACCCCCCTATGAACCCCACAAACCTAAACTCCCAAATCCTAAGCCCTAAACCCTAAACCCTAAATCCTAAACCCTGCTCTGCTATGAACCCTAAAACCTATTCGGGCATCAGGTTCAGGATTGGCGGCTGCAGTGCTTGGTTTAGGGTTTAGGGTTTAGGGTTTAGGGCCTAGGGTTTAGGGTTCAGGGTCTAGGGTGCTCCTGTTGAAAAGAAGAATGCACGTAAGATAGGGGCCTTAATTAACTGGAATAGGGTTTGCGGGTTCCGCTAAAGGTTCCTTAAGGGTTCTATACAGGCTACTATAAGGGCTTAGGGTTTAGGAGCCCTAAAATAGAATAAGGTTTTGGCGTCAATTATACCATAATTATAATAAGGAGCCCCCAAAATAGTACAGGTAACTATTTAGGCCCCTATACTAGAAGTCCGTAGCTCTAAACCCAAGCTAGGATTTAGGGCTTAGGGTCTCAAACCTCGAAGCCGGAAGAAATGGCTCGAAAGCCCTATGTAACCCCTTAAAATTGAAACACAATCAAAAGCCCCAACGAACCTAACACATCCGAAAACACCACAACGCGCGAAGCCGTGAGGATCCAAAGATCCGGGAAGACGAGCAGCTAACTTTCTGCTCGTCCACGAAGTTTCCCTTGCTCCTTGGTTCCCAAAGGTCCCGTGTTTACGTAACAAAGGCTGAGGGCTTTCGACTTCGGGCTTAGGGTTTGTAGGGCTCAGGGATTACGCCTTGGGGGGCTTGGGGCTTAGAGTCTGCAGAATCGGGGCCGCTCCTTCGGTCTCCAAAACAGTAACACAAAAGAACCCACAACGCGACCCTTTTTAAGGCTTTGGGGTCCTACTCAACACAGAAAAAACGCGAAAGCGTACCACTGCGAGACCTGGGCGCTTGCCACCGCCCTTGGAGCCTTTGCCTCCCTTGCCTGCAAAGGCACAGCAAGAGAGAGAGAGAGAGAGAAAGAGAGAGAGAGAGAGAGAGAGAGAGAGTGGGTATGTTATAACTACATAATTAGATAAATAGATAAATAATCGAAAATAGATAATTATAAGTACATACACATAAAAAAATAATATGTGTATGCGTATATATATATATATGTATGCACATCAATCAATAACGAATAAACAAATTGGTAGATATGCGTATAGATAGATAGATAGATAGATAGATAGATAGATAGACAGACAGATAGATAGATAGATAGATAGATAAAAAGATAGACAGTATAGATCCCTAAACCCTATACCCCAACCTAGGCCAGAGAAACATAGATCCAGGGGCGTTCTGAGGGTTTCATGCCGGCTTGGCGTTTAGGGCTTCAGGATATTTAGATTAGGAGGGGTTGAGGTTTGTACGGGGCTTATCAGGTCGGTAATGGACTTTGCAGGTGGAGAGTATGGGAAGGCAATACAGTTCAGGGCTTAGGGCTAAGGGTTTACCAGGGTGATTCTGCAGCCCTGTGAGGCGGTTCCGGTCGCTTTCACCTGTCGAACCATCGCGGTTATGAGCTTTACTCGGGGCCTGAGCGAACTATTTGGAGTAGCCTTTTGGGGCACATGAAGGATTCTAGAAAAAACCTAAACTCTAAAACCCTAAACCCTAAAGGATTCTAGTCATTCCGGACTGCCGGGCGATACTAGTTCCAAATATCTAAACCCCTACAGCAGAAGCTAGAGAGTTGGAACATGATTATTCTAATGCCCTGAAGGTAAAGTCTAGGGAATCCCAGCACTAATACATCATCCTAAACCCATGTTCCAAATTTCTGGGCTTCACTCTATATCACTGTAGCACATCCCTCGAACCTATGTATACAATAGGGATCAGCTGGCTGAAAACTGGTTCGTCAACTTGAGCACCCCTTAGAGTCCAAGGAGCCAAACAGCTGGGCTGTGGGTACCCAAACCCGTTCAGAATACTTAAAGGATCATGGGACTTAGTAAGTAGGGTTAGAATTAAGGTAAGTATACTAATCACCCCAATTAGGGGAGTTATAACCTTACTTACTAAGTCCCATGATCCTCCAAGTAGAGCACTTGGGACCTCGATTCCTAATGCTATTTTCGGTAATGCAACTCTTGCATTTCTCAGTCTTGAAACCTTGAAGGCATTTCGCATTGAGTAGAGCCTCAGCACGTCCCGATTAAGGAAGATTCCGTAAACAAAACCTAGGGATTCTTGCGGTGACTGACAGGAATATTGTTCGTTCAGGAATATGTTTGCTGCCTGGTTCCAGGTTTCAATTTTGCAGGGTTAGCACGGCATGTCCTCCTCCCATGCAGTTCAGCCGGCGACGCCCATGGGAGTGTCGATGCCACGGCAAGAAGTAATGATGTGACTGAGATCGGGGTTTAGGTTTTTCTGGCATTCAGGATAATGAACTTATATTGGGTTGAGAGAAACCCTAAACTCCCTAAACCCAAACGGTTGCTGCTTCGACAGCTCATGCCTGATCTTCATAAAGTAAACCCCAAAAAGTTGGAAAACGGATTACGGACAAATAGTGCGGGGATTCAACATACATGACTCTTACTTAAAGGATCATGGGACTTAGTAAGTAGGGTTACAGTTTATGGTAACTATACTTATAACCCCAATTAGGGGACTTATAACCTTACTTACTAAGTCCCATGATCCTCCAAGTAAGGCTGGAGGCTCGTGGGTTTCTAACTTTTGGGCTTCTGCTATAATCAGAAGCTGCACTGATCAGCTGACGAGCCCAAGGCACAGTCGCCGCGTGGTTTTCTGAGGAGCAGGGGTTATGGTTAAGATAGGGGCCTGAATAATTAGAATAGGGTTTTGGGGCCCATTATACTACTATTATTATTACTATTATTATTATCAGGAACCCCCAAAAAATACTGTAGGTAATTATTTAGGCCCCTAGATTAAAGTGGCTCAGGCTACAGCCACCATTGCTTGCAGCCGAATCGTAGCATAACCCTGCTGTAGGGTTTAGGCTTTGGGGTTTAGGGTTCAGGGTTTAGGGTTTAGGGTTTAGGGCCACAGGCGCAGCTTCAGCTGGCTTCTTCAACATGCAGAACTTGCTTGAAGTCACCAGAATACGGACAGCCTAGCATATGTGCATACACATACTTATATCTATATATATATATATATATATGTATAGGCAGATAGATAGATGGATAGATTGTTAGATAGGTACACCCACCCTAACCTTTGACTAAACGAATGAAAGAAAGCCCTCCTCCCCTGTGCAACACGCAGACATGGGCTCGTGCAACACTGCATTCCCGGAGGAGGCGAAGGTCATGACCTTGGCATTGACGACTGAACGCTGAGATAGGGTTAACTATAGAAGCCTGAAAGATGACTAAGATACTTCGTCATTCCTTCAAAGGCTTTGAAGCATGAGGGAACGCTGAAACCCTAATTACCGGGCTTGGCTTTTGGTGTAGACCCTGTAAAACACTGCGGACACAGCGAATCCAACACTATATTGCATTAAGGCGTAGTTGGCTTAGGTGTTTCACACTAATCCCTCAGACCTCAGATGCCGAAAAGAACAGCGCAACACCTGTAGCCCTAAACCCCAAAATCCCAACCGCCGCTTCAAGCCCAACAAGCACATAACTAGCCCCAAAACCGTGCACCACAACCCGGAACGCCGAAACCCTAATCCCAAATGCCCTGCTTACGCCCTAGCCTGAAGCCACAACAACCTGAACACCCCAAAGCTCAGGCTCCGCACCGCCGAGACCCCCCCCCAAAAAAAATAGAGTGAAACGGCCCAAGCCGTTCAGGCAATGGCAAAAAGCACAAAAAGCCGCAAGACTCAAAAACACATCTACTACGGATCAGCTTCAACCTGCGCCTCAAACCACTAAACCATGTCTCAATCCTGACCGAGTCTGCTGCAATGACCTGACTTAGCCGCGCCATGCGCCGCATGACCACCTCTGCTCCCACGAATATCGCATTAGGGCTCTACAGAAGGGCTAACTGGTCTAGTAGTGGAGAGTAATGCGGAAATCGCAGTAGCCTCTTCCTGCTACAAACCATGTTGGAAGCAGGGTGGTGTGTGGGTGGGTGGGCGGTGGTGTCGGGGGAGGGGGGGGGTAGATTTGATAATGCGGAGCGTGCCTCTAAAATAATAGCAAAAATCGATGGCCATGGCATAAACACAACACTTCATCAACCGTGCTGGCAATCATCTCGCAGTAAACATGTCTAGTAGTTGCACAGAGCATGTTGATAGCAATCTGAAACGTATCTACCCTGGACCACTGACCCCTAAACCTTAAACCCACCAAAGACACCGCATAAATCCTAATGAACCTTCAACCCTACACCCTGAATCCGACACCCTACAGCCTTAGCCCGAAAGCCTTTGAGGAACCACTTGGAAGGAGACCTTAACGGAAAGCCCCTACACCTAAAGGAACTCTGGAACTGGAGCCGTCAAAAAGGAGCCCTGAAAAGGAAACCCTTAAAAGAAACCCTAAACCCTAAACCCCTAAAACCCTAAACCCTAAAGTGGCCCTTAAAAAGGAGCCCTTTAGTAGGGGAGACCCTGAAAAGGAGCCCTCAAAGCAAACCCCTTACAGGGACGAGCCCTTAAAAGGGCCCTTTGAGAGGAACTCTTAGAGGGACCCTTCAAGGAAGAACCCTTGAAACGAACCACTGAAGAGGAGCCCTTATTAACGGAAAAGCCTATCACAGAAACCTTCAAAAACGAGCCCAGAAGGGACCTTAAACTCTAAACCCTACCCTAAACCCTAAACCCCAAACCCCAAACCCTAAACCCTAAACCCTGAACCCTACCTTTAAAGGAGCCTTTAGCACGAACGCTCAGGTTCTGGCGAAGTGGGCCCGCTTTTGCTCGTTGGAGCGGAGACCTCGCATTGCAACGTCGCAGCTCTCCCAGGGCAAAGGGACGGTTTAGGTTTTAGGGTTTAGGGTTTATCAGGGTTTCGGGTTTAGGATTTATCAGGGTTTAGGGTTTAGGGTTTCGGGTTTAGGGTTTTAGGGTTTAGGGTTTAGGGTTTAAGCCTAAACTCTAAACCCAAAACCCAAGACCCAAAACGCAAAACCCTAAACCCTAAATGTTTAGGGCTTAGGGCTGAAACCCAAAGCTTACAGCGAACCCCAGAAAGTTGGAACATGGGTTTAGGAGGATTCGTAAGTTCACTTATACTTTACCTTGAGGGCATGAGGAGAATAACGTTCCAACTTTCTGGATTCTACTATAAAGGTCTAGGGTTTCGGGGTTTAGTAGGGGTTTAGATTGGGCTTAAACCCGAAGCCGAAACCTCTTCAGTGCACGTTTTTACAACCCTAAACCCTAAACCCTAAACCCTAAACTGAGGCAACGACCATCCTTCTCCTCAGCCTTGGCCTCAGTCTTCGTGGCTTTAGTAGTCGGGCTACTTTGGGTTTAGGCTTATGGGGTTCAACCCTAAACCCGAAACCCTAAACTCTGGTTGTTCAGGAATTTCGGGTTTAAGGTTTACGGCTATAGGGGCTTCGGGTTTAGGTTTTAGGGTTTAGGGTTTAGCATACGAGTTACGTCTGGATTTCCGTCCATGCCCAAACACTAGACAACCTAAACCCCAAAACCCCAAAGCCCTCAACTCCAAACCCCTGAACACAAACTCCAAACCCTAAACCCTAAAACCCAATCCCTAAACCCTAAACCCCAAGCCCCAAACCCCAAAGCCCTCAATCCCAAACCCCTGAACCACAAACGCCAAACCCTAAAACCCAACCCCTAAACCCTAAACCCCAAGCCCCAAACCCCAAAGCCCTCAATCCCAAACCCCTGAACCACAAACTCCAAACCCTAAAACCCAACACCTAAACCCTAAACCCCAAGCCCCAAACCCCAACACCCTCAACCCACCCATGGTTGCCTTGCCTTGGGGCTTCCTGAGCTTAAGCTTCTCGGAGAGAAGGGGCTGCGTAAGTTGGAAGCCCTTGAAGTAATTCGGTTTAGGGCTTACAGAGCCTTGAGCTCATCTCTCTGGGACACAACCACCACCTGGTGCTGGATTTGGACTTCCAGGCGGAATCCAGCAGTCATAGGCCATTTTACCGACTTGGTGTACAAGTATGTGCCAAGCGATAGTGCCTGTCTGCGACCCAGTCGCTCCAGCAGACTCCTTGACCCAGCACATTCTTCCGTTTCTTCGAATGTTACTGGATCTCTCGTCGGAACGCTTTCCTGGTCCTGACCCCAAACAGTTTCGCCATCGCTGCTGTCTTTCGACAGCCACTTGCGATCGGTGAAATAGCTCACCTGGGTCACGGCCTCAACAACTTGGCCAGACAGGTCTTCATAGACATACTGGATAGTGGACTCAACCACACCATCTTCCAGTCTTGACTTCATCCCTGTCACTCTAGCTCCCGTGGGCAGAACATCTAATCAGCTGTCTTCTTCTTCTTCATATTCAACTTCCTCCTCTTCACCCTCTGCCCCCTCTCCTTCAACAGGTTTAGGGTTTAGGGTTTAGGGTTTAGCGTTGAGGGTTGAGGGTTGAGGGTTTAGGGTTTAGGGTTTAGGGTTCTGTACAGGAGCACCACATTGTCACACTGTTGGCCTGGAGGGGCTGTAGAGCTTTGTTAAGCTTAGCAAGAGCCGCATCGCTAGTAGCTGTCGCACTTCCAATACATCAGTAGGAGCAGCGGTGGCGGTCGCATTCATCACGATAACAAGGACAGTTCACATAACAAAGGCCATAATGTAATCACCGTGATTGAAGAAGGTGTTGATGATGGGGATCGCTGCGGTGATAGCAGCAGTTTCAAATCAGCCAAAGCAACCATTAAGGTCACAATTGTTACTGTTACTGTGAAGGCGTCTGCTGCGGCTGCTGGCTACAGCTGGTTCTTCTGCTACGCCGATGCCCTATACCCTAAACCCACGCCGACTACCACCACGATTGCAGTATAGACGATAGTCACAGTGCGACGCGGGGCGCAGCTTACGCAACTCGAGCAGCGGGCATTAAGACTCGCTAACATCGTAAACGGCAGCATCCGGAGGATGAAAGCGAAGTGATACGTAGTGAAGGCAACAACAAAATCCTACCAAACCGAAGACGGCAGGCAAAATCGCACCATGAATCCTGGCCACTAGCAGGGAGCACAACAAAAAACGCGAAACCCTAAACAACCCTAGCCTAAACTCTCAACAACTCCGAACAACGCTACACCCTAAACAAAAGAAAAACTTAACCATTATACCCTCAACCCAAAACAACCCTAAACCAAAAACCCAAAACCCATAACTAACCCAAAGCCCCTAACCCTAAACCCCTGGAGCCGTAAACCCTTCTAAACCCTGACCCCAAACCCCAAACCCCCTAGAGACCTAAACCCTGAACCCTTTGTAAACCCTACACCCCAAATCCAAAATCCCTAAACCCTAAACCATGCCCTAAGCCCAAACCCGAAGTTAAACACGGTGCATGCTCGAAGACAGAAGCTGGGGCCCACCACCGAGCTACTGATCCGAATCAGCAGGTCGGACTGCACCGGAGCGGAACTTGTTCGTGTTTTGGTTAGGGTTAGGGTTTAGGGTTTAGGGTTTAGGGTTTAATATATATATATATATATATATTCCTGGAGATCCAAAAAGCTCCCGTTTTGAGGGTTCTAGTTACCCGATTCTACCCTCTAGTTAAGGGGTCATAACCTACTATTTTTGTAGGGTTTGGGGTTACAGGTATGTATATATATATATATATGGATGTAACTCTGTACCATATACTTGCGCATTTACTGATTTGTAAAAAAAATCTTTAATTGATGAGTCCATCCATCCGTGCAGGCATGTCTTCAGTTAGTCATTCGTTTGCTTTTGCCTAATTATATGTGTGATTTGTCTTGGTGTGCATAGATATAACTTAGATATATACATACATGCACCCACACATATGCACACACCCGATCTCCAACTGCCCGTAACATGGGTACACACACACACCTGTACAGCCTGTACACATACAGACATACATGCATACATACAGGCAAACAGAGCCGTTCATACATGTGATCGGTGCAGGTACTTTCTTCTATAGGGCTCCGATATCGCGTGTACAGTATGGGGTGCTGTCTAGTGTCGTCAGACTCAAATCGTAAACGCTCTCGAAATTCCATGTACTCCGAATTTCCTAAAGACCTGAAGCCAATCCAAGCACAAATAAGCCTTCAGGCCTAAACACCGAGATGCCAAGGCCTCAACCCTAAAGCCCTCAACAACCTTAAACGCCTAAACGCCAAAAAAATAGCAACAAGCCAAACACAGCTGAACAACCGTGGTACACCTCATAACAACCAGCAGGACCATGTAATCCATCCCTTCGGGAATATCCCCTAAACCCTAAACCCTGATCCTGTTTAAACAACATACGTCGCAACAGATCTTCAAACACCCAGGGGATCCTGACTATCATTGCGAGGATGCAAAGCCTCAGGAACCCCTTCCGGTTTAGGGTTTAGGGTTCAGGGTTTAGGGTTTTGGGTTTAATACAACAACTCCACATCTGCCAACTCTACGAACAAACCTCAACAAAGCAGATCTCTAAACCCTAAACACCCCTTAAACCCTAAACCCTAAACCCTAAACCCTAAACCCCTAAACCCTAAACACCCTACACCCTAAATTCT